>JACGWL010000013.1:10340228-10544352 GCA_034509725.1 Sesamum angolense
ATGTGGGGTGAGATGACAAAAAAAATTAATATTTTATAATTGAAAGATTATTAAAAAATATAAAAATTTGTAAGCAAAAAAAAAAACATGCAGAAGTTTAGAGAGAAACATGGAGTAGTGGGTGAGTGATTTTTTTTTTACAAAATCGTAAGATTTAATATTTTGAAATTTTTTGACCAAATTTCTTTTGAAGAAAAGAAACTAATTTGAGGGTAAAATAGGCCAATCTAAAGTTGGTACGCTCAAAGGGTTTTCTTTTATAATAGTATAGATAAATTAAAATATTTTTTTGTACATAATGAGATCAACAACTTTTAGAAAAAAATTATATTTTTTTTTAATTAATACTTTGTAATAACTATACAAAATATGTACAAGTATTTTAATATCTTAATATAGTTTTTAATCTAAAATGAATTGTATAAGACAAAGAATAGATTCATCTAAATTATTAGTCTTCTCGCCAAGTAGTATAATTTTATGATTTACAATGTCAATGAATTATATTTTACAAAGAATACATTAAATTAATATTTTTAATAATTAATATCAGTATAGATTTAAATACCTTAACAAATTTTCAATCTAAAAAAATTGGATAAGACAAAAGATATGTTCATCTAAATTATTAAATTTTCTTATCAACTAATTTTTTTTTTTTTATTTTTTTATTTTATATACACTTGGGTACATGCAAAAATTATTTAAGATTTATATGTAATTCTATAATTTTTTTATTTATAATATAATATATAGTAATAATACATAATAAGTCCCGGCCCCGTACCCCGCCCCGGACGGCCAAAGCAAGTTTGGAATATCCAGAAGCAGCCCCGACCCCGCCTCGGCCCCAGAAAATGGCGTCACATAGGACGAGTCCTGGTCGGGTTTTCTGGGTCCAAGTTGGAATTGCCAACCCTAAGCTAGATATTGGGAGTGTTTGCACGCGCTTCTGAAAATCGCTTTTTAGCTTTGCTCCAAAAAAAGCACTTTTGAGGTGTTTGCGATACCAGCTTCTGCTTCTGAAACTGCTAAAAAAAGCGCTTTTAGGCCAAAAGCTAGAAGCACCTTCGGGGGTGCTTTTAGCTGCTTTGGCTTTTTTGTAAATAAATTCAACTTTATTTTTTGCTACTTTACCCTTATTATAATAACCTTAATTCAATTTTTATCTTTTTAATTTATTTTTTAAAATTATAGATTTAAAGTTGATATCGAAGTTTCCAAATAATTTAAATTTTTAATAATTAAATTTACACTTTCACATGTTTAATATTTTAAGTTTTTATATTTTATGTGATATATCATCTAATTATATTATTTCTTTCACATGTTATTATTTAATTAATTAATAAAATAATTAATTTTTATAAGCATGCATGTTTAATTATTGTGTATGAATTAATAATTATATTACTTAAAGGGATCATTATTAAATTAAATATTTTTAATTATTTAAAAAATATAAATATAAAATACTAATCAAAATAAAATTTATATTTTTTGTGAAAAAATAAATATTAATGACAAGCAACAAGTGAAATAATATGCAAAAAGATAGTATGTTTTTGACATATAGGGACAAAACAGTCTTTCATCAATTAAATTTATTTTGAAAGTGTTTTTTTTCCAAACACTATCCAGTTTAGCTTTTATCTGCTTTTCACTTTTTTTACAAACACTACCCACTTTTCATTCTGCTACAAACTTCCAACTTTCTCTACAAAAATCACTTTTTTAAAAGGAGAAGTTTTTGCAAACACTCCCATTATATCCTTGCTATTTGTGAGAGTGAAGAGTGTGTTCAATGTGAATAGCTTGAGCCTTGAGTTACTTTTTTATTGCAACATGGCCTCCATTTATAGAGGGATTTAGAGCAAAATCTGTGAGTTAGTTAAAGCAATATGCATATAAATAGAAAACTATTGATATTAGCTAACTACCAAGAGTATTCAACTCAGGAGATAAGAGATGCAATTACTAGCTCATTGATTCTATTGGTCCCATTAATATAGGAAGAGTGTTGGGGATTTTTAGGGTGACATAGCACTTGACGTATAGCATCTACGCGACATGTCCTCTCTATTGCCTCATGAGTAGCCTTGTTGATAGGGTTTTTTCCTTGGATCTTGCTGTACTAGCTTGATTTTTATAAAATAATCTTGTTTATCTTTTGTTGTTGGATGGGTTGATATGCGGGACCCAACTTTTGATTTAAACTTCAAGAAAAATAATTGAAAGGTATCATCACTCTTACCTCACCCCAGTAGTGTAAGTGTTGGAATGTTGGATTAGGAGAGAATATTGTTGTTGTTCGGGACTCCAGTCTTAAGAATTTTCTATACCTGAAAAAAAAAAAAAAACAGTTTTGATGTATATGTTGGTAGTATTCATTTATTGATAAGGGTAAAAAAATAATTTCTTTACATGCAAGCCATACAATAAACATATACACCCTACCATATTATAAAACTTCTGATACCACTATAAATGCCTCATATATTATTTTTTAACAAATTACTATTCCTTTGATTTGACTACACATAACCTACTCTCCCTAAAAAATTCTCTCTCTAGGATTATTTCACCTGGTGAGTGTTGTGCCGAGGGTAAAATTCTCTTTCCATCCCTTAACCCAAAATCACAACCACATCATTAGCATCGTCTATGGGAGTACATTACTCCAACATGGAGAATGCAAACCAGGTCTCGAGCTTGCGATGTTCATAGGGTGGACTCCATTCAAGAAACGTAAGTGAATGGAGCAGGTCAAGCTCCACCGCATAAATAATCACTATCCCATGAACAAGGCCTACTCAATGGGGAAGTCATGCCACCCCATGAACAAATCCCGCTCAATGGAGAAGTCATGTTACCCCATGAACAAGCCTGAACTCCAGCCATGTAGAGTACCCCCTCCAAGTGTTCCACCTTAAAAAGCAATGATACAACTGACGTAGGAAGCTTTATTGGCCTTGATTCGCGATGCATCCACCTGAGCGACTACACAAGCCGTCGCTTAAAGTGTCGAATCTGTCAGAATATGATGG
Source organism: Sesamum angolense (assembly GCA_034509725.1). Taxonomy (NCBI): domain Eukaryota; kingdom Viridiplantae; phylum Streptophyta; class Magnoliopsida; order Lamiales; family Pedaliaceae; genus Sesamum; species Sesamum angolense. The sequence continues at coordinate 10,343,276 of JACGWL010000013.1, forward strand.
AACAAGGGACCTGCAAGAACACTTGGATAAATTTTATGCTTAAATTGATTGGTATGACTTGAATAACGCCGCCTATTGCAAGGTCTTCTGCACTACGCTCTCTAAACGTGTTTTAGCATAGTTCAACCAACTGTTTGCTGGAACAATCTCCAGTCTCGAGCAGTTGACTTAATATTTTTTGCATCAGTTCTCCATGAACAAGAAAGACCCAAAAACGACTGCATATTTGTTCATCATTTACCAGAGAGACTAGGAGCAGGTAAGAGATTACGTTCAAAGGTTTGTGGAAGCAGTGCACGAGGTGCCACATATCAATCATGAGTTGTTGGCCAACAAAATTTGCTACTAGGAAGATACAAAGAAACTATAGCCGAAAAACCCCTTAACTCTCTAGAAGACTTGCTTATGCAATCATAGAAATATATTAGAATCGTGGAGTCTAATATCTCGGCCACTTCCCTTAGCGTCAAGAGGAAGGGTGAAGAAAAGAAAAAGAACCAAAAAGGAGGGGCACAAATATTTGTTGGAATGGGTGACCAATGGATCGATTGTTTGTCATTGTCAATCTTTATCAAATAATATTAGACTGATGAATACGATAGGAATTCATCAAGTTGGCAGTCAACTTTCGTTGTGCATACCGTTGATATTGAATGAAATTTCAATTTTACAGCAAACTACCCACAAACCGAAAGGTTAAACCCACGGAGTTGGGCTGCACATAGGTTTGGTGGTTATGAAATCAATTCTTGAGGGTTGGTCTGAAACGTTCCAAGTCGAGATAGGACATCGAGAGTTCTCTATCGAGTCCTATAGAGACTTGCACTAATTACTGCAGTCATGTTTTATCGGCAGGAGACGTAGGTCATCTATGCAGTTTTAGTGGGTCAGTTGGCAAGATAGTCGAAAGACTAACTGACTCACGAAAATCGTCATATGAAAGCCTTTTAAGGCATGGTCGGTATGATTGAGATTTCGGGTTCCGATAGTAGGGGATTTGTCCTCGGACTTGAAGAATCATGGCAGTCACGTGCATATGAAGACTGTATCTTAGATATGGCGAGAGGTGGTTGTGTCATGGAGCATGGTCGTCATAAGTATTATCTAGTGCAGTTGGAGTATGTAGCGAGGACGGTGGATTCTAAGAAAGAATATGTTCCTTGTCAGTATTGTGACAATGAGATCTCCTATGCGCTCTGAGATGGTTTAGACTCTTCAAGTCTATGGCCATAGCGATTGATCGAGTGGGAAGGGATTTCCCACGATGATTAGTAGAGTAGACGCATCTCGAGTATGAAGCATAGATGCCTAGCTAAGGATGAAACTAACGCCCAACTCTATGTCCTAGACTAAGGCCGGGAGACGATTGATATTAGGACCGTAACCGTATGAAATTTGAGCCTGAATGTTTACGCCATTATTTGCCTAGTCTCTAGTGCCATGTACTATTGCTAAACGGCCACCCATGGTGACGAGCTATTTCTGATTATAGGATAACTAAAAATAATTAATTAAATTGGATTTAATTAATTATGTTGGCAGCACGCCTAAGTCTAGCTGAGGGTGAACCTGAAGAGTCACACACAAATCAGGAAAGGTGAGGAAACAATTTAGAATTAATTTTGGAAGAGGTGAAATAATTTGATTAGATTAAGTTAATTCTTGGAGAGTATAAATGATTAGATCATTTATGAAGAATAATCCATTAGATGGATAGTTCGAAATTTAATTAATTGAATTAATTGAATTTTTGACTTAGCCTTTTTTAAATTGATTGGATTAATTTAAAAGAGACTTGGGATAATTAATTAGTGGATTAGATCCATAATTGATTAGTAGATGGATCTATCTAATTAGTGAATTAGATTCATTAATTAGAAATAGGTTAGAAATAATTAGTTGGATTAATTATGCTTGGTTGGGCTTAATTAATTAAGTGGATTGGATTTTATTTAAATAATTAAGTGTCTTTTGGACTTATGAATATTTGATTGAATTAAAATTTACTTGGACTTTATTTGTTGGGAATTTTAATTAATTGGATTAAATATTAAGTCCAATAAGAATGGTGTATGGGCTCAATTTGACTCGTTGGACAAGCGAATTGAATCCTTTCCAAAATGCATCAAGCCCTAGCCCATGTTGACCTTTGATAGGTCAAAAATAGCTGAAAATTTGGGTCAAAATAATCAGCAATTTTCATGAGAAATGTGTGTGTGAAGTGGTAGAGAAGTCTTGGGAAGTGGTTGAGAAAGGTGTGGAAGTTGGAAAACTAGGTCTCCTTTCATATCTCAACCTATTCATTCCAACTCTCCCACTCAAAAACTCTAGCCATTTTTTGATATTTTGACACACAAAATTTCGTGCTACTCTCTCCAATAATCACAAAAATATTCTCCTCCTCCCTCTCTTGAAGTTCTTCTTGGTTTAGAACTAAGTGAAGAACAAAGGTGATCGAAACACACTAATTTATAGTGTGATTTAGTTTCCTCTTCCCATGGATTTAATCCTTGTTTGCACAAGGAAAAATATTACCTTTTAGTATGGTGTGGACGATATTAGAGGGCTCCTACGTTAGAGTCTTGCGTGGATGAATGCCGGAAAGGAGATCTACACGAATTACCGATTGGAGGAGAAAAATAAAAGGTAACTTTGTTTAGTTTATGCTTTCTTTTTTATTAATTTCATTAGCCTTTTGCATGATTAGATCTGCAATAATTATACCAAATGCCCGGGAAAAGATCAAGGGTACACCCCTTGATCGGATTTAATGTGTTTGATTTACAATTTTTTTTATTTTCCGCGCTTCACGGGCCGATCCACTTCCTTCCAGTGGTATCAGAGACTGGTTTGGTGTATAGGCTATGAATCTTACATGTATTATGTGTTTGGAACATATTTACATGTTTTAAACTTTGGCTATAGAAGCATGATTTTTGGTTTTTAATTGCATATCTAGATTTAGGGTTTATGTGTTTTCATTTTAAATTTAATTTAGGGCATGAGAATTTTTTTTTTTGAAATTTAAAATTTTTTAAAAATTGATTTTTTCTTGTTGTTTCATAATTGCAGAAAAAAAGATATCAGAAAAATCGAGGAAAACACAGCAGACGGCCGCTGTGTGCCGGGCGGCCGGTAGGTATGCTAGATGGACGCCCGTCTGAGTCGTTTTTTTAGAATTTTCATACTTTTTATTTTTCTAATTTTTCTGCATATTTTTTTGAAATGGTTAATGTTGGTGAATTTAATTTTTGGTTGAAATTTGGAATTTCTCAAGATTAAATTACTAAAATTAATTTGAATGGATTTTCAAATAAGAATTAATTTTTGCATGGGTTGCACTTATGTCCATTATTAAGCTGCATTATTTAACATATAAATTTCTGAGGTTTGATGTGTAATTAATTTATGATAATGGATGTCATTTATTGTAATGCATAGTTTGCGTTATATTTTGTGTGCATGTTTATTTTGGAAATAAATAAGCTATTTTGTTAATTGGATTAACATGGGATGATCACAAAGTCCTAGGACCGGATGTAGGGCTTATTTTTTATTGGGTTGGGCATGCGTGCCTCTTATTTTTCTCTTAACTCTCTTGTCTTTTATCTTGGAATTATAAGACTTGTTTTCTCTCTCCCTTTGTACTCCCTCCAACTGCTAATTGAGTTTTCTCAATTTTATGATGTAATGAGAGTAGATAGGAGGTGAGGAAATTTATTTTTCAAAAATAAAATGTAAGGATGGCAAGCCCAAGGAGATGAAGGCCCATAGAGGAGGTCATTGGATGGCCCACGGAGGATATATGGAGAAGAGGCCCGTTGAAGCCCATGATAGAGAGCCCAAGAGAATAAAAGAGGAATTTACAAGGCCTATTGTCTGTTAATGGGTTAAAAAGCTTGTAATCGTGTAGGCCTACCCTTAAACTGACCATAGGTCCACTGTAGGCTCAGTGGGTCGCATAGATTTTTGGCTTGTGATCATCCAACAGGGGCGTGCTAGGCTTTTAATTTGCATGCGATGCATTTTTTTAATACTTTAATATATTAGATATGTTGATCATGCAAAATACTTATATTATGATAAGGTCTCGGTCATATTATAATAAATTCTCACTTAGTAGGACCAAGTTTAAATTAGACCCTTTTAAAAATAGAAATAAACGATGCCTTGTTATTCAACGTATCGCATCCACAGTAATGTAGTAAGGAAGCCAATTTCACCCATGCATGGCACCTGTGGACTGAAACGAAGCTACACTGTTACTGTGAATAAAGTGAATACACACCTATTTTCTTGTCTCACAAGTCGTGGGTGGCGATAGTGTGTGCTATGATTCGGTTGATGGATTAGGACTAACGTCAAGCATTGTAATATCCGTGCCTTTCATCCATAATAATATTGTAAGGAAGCTGCACTATTATTATGAACGTGATCCCACGAGTCGTGGCACATTTGGATTGAAATGAAGCTGCACTATTATTATAAACGGAAAGACTACACATCTATTTCCTTGTCTCACGAGCCATGGGGGCTGATAGTCTGCGGATGATTTGGTAGATGGGTTGGGTCTAACATCAAGTAATGTGATTCCCTTAGAGTCCTCGAAATCACATAAAAACGATGAGGCAAAATATCTTGGGGATCTCGTAGATTGAGAATGGTATTGAATACCTCTCACAAGGCTATTTTCACGTGAATCGTAAAAGTGGAGCATGGAGAATTTCGCTTGTGGACCTCAAGCCCACTAGAATAAGGTTTTCTGAAACACCATTTGGGAGTGATGGGTTTTCGTAGAAATAGTTGGAGGGTTAATGACTGAAGTCCAAGTCCTTAACTTGAACCTAATATTATGATAATCTGTTAATATTTTCTGTTTATTATAGATATCTCAGAATCCAGTTAATTCTATACTTGAGGCTAAGAATTGACTGAGAAATATGAGGATAGTCCTCGATTTCAAGAACCAGACTTATGTTCTGGAGAAGCCTCTACCTCAGACTTTGCCGGAAAGGTTCCTGCCTAAAAAACGTTTGATGTTCAAAAAATTTACTCAGTGGCATGAGGACAATGAAAAGTTCACAGTATCGTACTGAGCTCGATGAGCAACGAGATCCAGAAACAGTATGAAAGGTATGAGGACGTCTAATCTATAATGCATTGTATGAAAGAGCTTTATGTGGTACTAGACCGCCATACTAGATATATCTTGACGAAGGTATTCTTGGGTAGAGAATGATTGACGATCAACCGTACGAGAGTGTCGAGTGATGATGTTATCCCATATGGAGAAGCTCAAGGACCGTCAAGCTGATTTCGATAAGGAGGAAACGTACGATAACATGATCCTGCAATCACTACCTCCTCTTTTAATCAATTCATTATCAACTATAACATGAATGGGCTTGAGAAAAGTTTTCATGTGTTGATTAATATGTTGATTGAGTAGGAGGCAATGATTGAAAAATCTGCGCCATCAGTACTAGAGGAAAATGCTTCAACCTCTAAAGCGAAGGGAAAGGTTGCTGAACGCGAGAAGAGGAAAAAGGTTGAGACGTCTTCTATTGCTGCTAAAATTTCGAGTGCTCCTGTTACACGCTAGGCTGGGGTAAAGGAAAGAGGAAGAGGGTTCGTCAGTCAAAGATTATGCATGATGTTTGCATTTATTGTCGAGAGAAGGGCCATTGAAAGAGGGAGTGTCCTAAGCTCCTCTCCGATGAAGGTAAAATCTTTAACTTAAGTATTAACATAATCACCATCCTACTCTTGGTATTGGATACCAATGAACTAATAAATCTACGAATGGTTTGCAGGTTATGATAAGGAGTAGAAAAGCCAAAACAAGAAAGTCCTAAGGCTTAGCGATAGTAGGGCTATTGCTGCAAAGATTAGGGAGTTGGTTAGGCTAAGTGGTGATCATGTTAGGATAGTTCTTATGTAACCTAGCATGATCAAAAATAGTGTTTTCAATTATTGTTGGATAATTTTTTATTATATATTTTGATCAATAAAGTGTTTTATTTGACATTGAATGGGATTCATATCTGCTAGGTTGATCATTAAACTTTCACTATCTCATAATTGGATTATGAATACTCAAATAAAGAATAAAATGATAATCAGGAATGAAACTTACAGTCATGGTAGGTCAATCTTTCTTAGTCGAGGATGAGACAGATTTATGGGTTCAAAGAGTACTAGAAATAAGCAATTTTGATCCATTAGCTTGCAAAGCCTTTACTATGATGGAGAAAGATCACAAAACTCTTTTATAGAACAAAATGAGCTTACCAGTTTTGTGTTGGATTGGATCCACTGCGATGTCTGTAAGTCACTAAAATACACAAGATCAGTGTAGGGTTCACAGTTTAATTTTGTTTCATGAGGATCAAAGAATTAGACACGGAATGGTGAACCAAACTGATTACTTTTCTATTGAATCGAGAGGGTGTGTATTTAGTGGGGGATTTTTTAATATAAAAAATAAGAATGTGATTCTCACTCGGTGAAGTTCTTCTTGAAAGGACCACGGTTGACCGGTCTCTGATAAGGAAGAAATCAAACAAAGTTGGACTTTGTTTGATTGGTGTTTCACTGAAACGAGTTAGCTTTTATTGTATGATGAAACTATCGTTCCACAAAGTACTTGAGTTAATAGGATGATCCTATATACATCAAGGTAATAGTGGGAGTAGGTTTTCATACAACTTCTTAAAAGAATCATTCATAATCTAATGACATCTCTAACTGACCATATTCTAATCCTTATTTGTCTATGAAACTGGATTTTTAAATCCAAAAGGACATGAGGAGGAGCGATGTGGGACATTGTTTGAATTAATGGCTTGGAGCCCAATGATTCACCAGGAAAGTTCAAACTAGGTTTGAGACTTTACAAAACTGATATATTCAATCGTACTAGGTATGATTTGATGAGCCCGAGGTCAGTAAAAGTTGGTGTGAGTTCCATATATTTTGTAAATGTCTTACTCATTTAGATTGAGGTTAAGATGTTTGAAAAACATTAAGACACTAAAAAATTATTCACGGAATTCCCCATAATAGGAATTGAATTCCTTCATTAGGACGAGCTGTTCAAGAGTCAGTCATGATTGACTGGTGAGAAAGCTTAAGCTATTCAATATTGAGTTACCTCTAACTGATGAGAAAGCTCAAATATCTAGGACATCCCCTACGTTTGTGTTAGTTTGGTGTAATGGACTTGATGTTGGGTATGCTTTGGGCATGACACGACGTATATCGGGAATACACAAATTGGCATTATACAGTTGTCAAGATGGTTTTTAATACTTGAATAAGGATTAAAGGAGTATTCATGACACATATTGGTGGATAGTTAACTCTGGAAAGCTAAAGCGATACTAGCTTCAAGACTCATGTGAAAAATAAATATGTACTCAAAGTATAGCCACGTTTGGACTTGATGGTAGGTATGGTAGTTTGAAAGGATTTCAAGCACACGCACCATCTTAAAAGTAAAATGTCGGACGACTTTAACAAGTCGGTCTTGGAAAGTAGTTTGGATTGAAAAACCGCATCCATCCAAGCACGGCTGAGCAAGCTGTAGCCTTGGAGAGAACGACGAGGCTAAGGCAAGAGCCTTTTGGGCCTGATATCTCATCATAAGATCCACAGAAGTTTTTAGACAACAACCATCTGTAGGTAACGATGGTGAAGGAAATACACCACTGGACTGGGTAGATCCAGCCGAAAATAAAGTAGACCCACGAAACCATGCCGGTTTTGTAGATTGCTCATGCTCAGAAGGTTCTGAGGGACATGGGTAATAGGCTCAATGGTCAAGTGGGAGATTATTGGAATATGTAACCAAAAGCCAATTGAATTGGCTGTTTGCCATTCACCAATCTTTATCAATAATATTATATTGATGAATACGGTAGAAATTCATCAAGTTGGCAGTCCATTTTTGTTGTGCTTACCACTGACATTGAATGGGATTTCAATGTCACAGCGAACTGCCCACAGACCGAAAGGTTAAACCCACGGAGTTGGGTTACGCATAGGTCTGGCGGGCTATGAAACCAACTCTTGAGGGTCGGTCTGAAACATTCCAAGTCAAGAACCTCAAGATAGTGCATCGAGAGTCCTATAGAGACTTGCACTAATTACTGCAGCCGTATTTCGTCGGCATGTGACGTAGGTCGTCTATGCAGTTTTAGTGGATTAGTTGGCAAGGTAGTCGACTAACTGAATCGACTCGCGGGAATGTCATATGGAAGTCTTTTAAGGCTTGGTCGGTATGACTGATTCTCGATTTCGATAGTACGGGATTAGTCCTCAGACTTGATGAATCATGATAGTCACACGCATGCGAAGATTGTATCTTGGATATGGCGAGAGGTGGTTGTGTCATAGTGCATGGTCATATAAGCCTTATTTAGTACAGTCGAAGTATGTAGCGAGGATAGTGGATTCTAAGAAGAATCTGTCCCCTGTCAGCATTGTGACAGTGAGATCTTTTATGCGCTCTGATATGGTTTAGACTATTCAAGTCTATGGCCATTACAATTGATCGAGTGGGAAGGGATTTCCCATGATGATCAATAGAGTACACACATCTCGAGTATGAAGCACAGATGCCTAGTTAAGGATGAGAGCCGACGCCCAATTCCATGTCCTAGACTAAGGCGTGGAGATAGTTGACAGTAAGACCGTATCCGTACGAAATTGAAGCTTGGATGTTCACGCCATTATTCGTCTAGTCTCTAGTGCCATGAACTGGTGCTAGACAGCCACCTATGGTAACATACTATTTCTGGTTATGGGATAATAAAAAATAATTAATTAAATCAGATTTAATTAATTATGTTGGCAGCACGCCCAAGTTTAGGTAAGGGTGAACCTAAATAGTCACACACAAAGGTGAGGGAATTAAGTTTGAATTAATTCCAGAAGAGGTGAATTAATTTAATTAGATTAAATTAATTTTTAAAGAGTATAAATGATTGGATCATTTATGAGGAATAATCCATCAGATGGATAGTTCGGAATTTAATTAATTAGATTGATTGAATTTTGGATTTAGCCTTTTTTAAATTGATTGGATTAATTGAAAAGAGGCTTGGAGTAATTAATTAGTGGATTGGATCCATTAATTGATTAGTAGATTAACCTATCTAATTAGTGAATTGGATTCATTAATTAGAAATGGGCGAGAAATAATAAGTTGGAGTAGTTATGCTTAGTTGGGCTTAATTAATTAAGTGGATTTGATTCATTTAAATAATTAAGTGTCTTCTGGACTTGAGAATACTTGATTGGATTAAATATTTACTTGGACTTTCTTTGTTGGGCATTTTATTTAATTGATTATAAATTAAGTCCAATAGAAATGGTGTATGGGCTCAATTTGACTCGTTGGACAAACAAATTGAATTCGATCCAAAATACATCAAGCCCTAGCCTTTATTGACCTTTGGTAGGTCAAAAATAGCTTAATTTGGGTGAAAATAATCAGCACTGTTCGTGAGAAAGGTGTGCGTGAAGTGGTAGAGAAGTCTTGGGAAGTGGTTGAGAAATGTGTGGAAGTTGGAAGACTAGATCTCCTTCCATATCTCAACTTATTTATTCCAATTCTCCCACTCACACATCGTAGCTGTTTTTGATGTTATGACACACAAAATTTCATGCTACTTTCCTCAATAATCATTAAAAATATTCTCCTCCTCCCTCTCTTAAAGTTCTTCTTGGTTTAGAACTAAGTGAAGAACAAAGGAGATCGAAACGCACTAATTCATAGTGTGATTTTGATTCCTCTTCCCACGAATTTAATCATTGCTAAGACAAGGATAAATATAACATTTTAGTGTGGTGTGGACGATATTATAGGGCTCCTACATTGGAGTCTTTTGCATGGACGAATACCTGAGAGGAGATCTACACGAATTGCCAACTGAAGGAGAAAAATGAAAGGTAACTCTGTTTAGTTTATGCTTTCATTTTTATTAATTTTATTAGTCTTTTGCATGATTAGATCTGAAATAATTACACTAAATGCCCGAAAAAAGATCAAGGGTACACCCCTTGATCGGGATTCAATTTGTTCGACTTACTATTTGTTTGATTTTTTGCGCTTCCCATGCCAATCCACTTCCTTCAATATTTACCTCTGACGGGGATCGCACTACACCCCTTTGAATGCATCTAGGGGGGATATATTGGTTGTGGCGGAACAACAAAGGTTGATCAGTCAATGGCCGACAAAGATGAAATATAACCCCAAGAGACAGAAATCCTACAAGTATTGTTGTTTTCAACGAGGAAAAGGGCACACGACAGGGGAATGTAATCACCTAAAGAATGAGATAGAAAAATTGATCCAGTAGGAACACTTGAAGAATATATCAACCACTATCCACAAGGACGTCAATTTGACTGTGGGGTTGAGTGTACTAACTCCTCATAACGACAATCTTCTCACAATCTTACCTTGAGGCAACGTCTAACAAAACTAAATCGTAAGAGAACAAAACAACAACTGAATAAGGGTAATGACTACATTTATAAATGTGGAATATTGTCGATTTAGCATACCGAATTAGAACTATGTAAGTCGGAAAAAATTCATCCCAAGTATAAAATACCGCCGAATTTAATGCCAAAATATCCATCAGGTAAGTCGTAAAAAAATTCACCCCAAGTATAAAATATCGCCGAGTTAATGCTAAAATATCCGACCATGTGAATCGGAAGAAAGACACCCCAAATACTACATATAAAATATCCAATGAAAACGAATCATTACAGAATGAAAGAATAATTCATTAAGTACAAAGACAACATTCATAAATACGAAATGCTGTTGAGTTACATGCCAAAATATCCGACCATGTGAGTCGGAAGAAAATTCATCCCAAGTGTTAAATGTCAAATTACATACCAAAATTTTCGATCATATAGTCGGGAGAAATCACCCTTGAGGCAACATCCGTACAATTAAAAATAATAATAATATAAAAATCAATAAGCTTTCAACTTTCGCCAAGGCCTTGGGGGACCATTTCGTCAAAACTAAGAGTTGTCTACACTTTTCCACCCCATCAAAGTCGAGAAGAGGCAAACCCCTCCAAAAAAAATTTTTTACCCAAGAAGGGATAGAAATGAAGATACATCCCATCTTTAATAGAGGAAGGCAACTTAGCGACCAATCGCATGTTCCACAGTGTATGAAAATCCTTTGTGTAACAGGGAGTCTCATCTCTTGAAAACGATGTTGAAACCCCTCAAAACACATGAAAGAATTTAGTGTAAAGAAAGATTAAAAGAAATGCCATAACTTTAAATAAACTCTACTAATAGAGAGCGAGAATAATCATTAATAAAAATTCTTGGTGGTGGAGTGGTCATTGTCTTCACTATCTATCCTTTTTACATGGGTTCAACACCCATGGGACGCGACATTCTGCACCTCTCCTGCCAAAAGACTTGAGCCTCGAGCCCGCACCTTGCACCAACCCATGCCAGCTCGAGGCGTTTGCCATAGCTCCAGCTCGTGCCTCGAGCACTGGACCTCCTTGAGCTCGAGACGTGGAATCAAAACACCCAACTAGCCTCAGTCCACGGCCATCATTCGACCCAATGACTTGGGTCACCTTAAATAATAGTATTTGGTTTGGATCATAAAATCATGGGCTTATTAACTTGTTCAATATTTGACTCAATAGTTGCCCAAATTAAATCAAGGCCCTAAATATTTCTTGTATTTTCTTACTCTTAAATGACTTACTCGCCCTAGTAACTCATTCGAGAGCAGGGGGTTGTACGATGTATATGTTGGTAGTATCCATTTATTTACAAGATAATTTTTTTTTTACATTCATGCCACATAATAAACATATATACCCTACCACATTATAAAATTCCCAATACCCATATAAACACCTCATATATGATTTTTTAAACCAAGTGACTATTCCTTGATTTCACTACATAAAACCTACTCTCTCTCTCAAAATTCTCTCTCTATTATTAATTTTCACCTGGTGAGTGTTGTGCCGAGGGTAAAATTTCCTTTCCATCCCTTAACCAGAAATCACAACTGCATCAGTTTCCTTGTTGTGCTGGGCCAGCGGCTGATACTGTGCAAGATTAATTAACATATTATTTTGTGCTACAAGAGGTTTATTTGGGTGTACCAGACTTTTTAGCCCAGACGGGTTTGGTGGGATCTGCATATAGAGTAAAAGGAATTAATAATTGCACATGCAACTGGAGGGCAAACTTGATGCTGCAAGGATGAAAGCCCCGCTAATTGGTTGTGGGCGCATGTAAGAGAAAGAGAGGTAGAGCCCCGGTTTGACATGTCTTCTTCGCAGCTTTCCTTTCAAAATAGGGTGGCGACTCTTTATGATCATTGCATTCTTGTGAGTTTCTTGGCAAATTAAGTCTTTATTACCCTTGTCACCTTCTTCTCCATTTTCTTTTCACTTACTGATCATATTTTTTGTCAGGTTTCTTCTTATCCAATTGAGTTTTAGAGGTTTGTTTTCTTTTTCTTTTTCTTTTCCCTCCTAGGTATGTTTTCTACTATTTCAAATCTTTTTAAAATATGTCGTTAGCTAGTATAGACAAGAAGGCTATAAAGAAGTCATTGTTAATTTTTAAGGTTCTTTGAGGAAGAAAAGAACACTCTAGCCCTTTCTGACTCATCCTCGTACATTGTGGATGAGAGTAATGGAGGAGAGGAGGAAAATAGTCAGGATGAGCTAGAATGGATGAAAGTTGAGAATAAGGTAGTTGCTAATGGGTGACGTCTTTCCAGGTGTATAGGTCTAGGTTCGAGAGCGATGGGTGTGTGTTCAACATAAGTAGTTTGGGTAACCCTTTTTTATTGCAATATGACCTCTATGTATGGATAAAATTTAGAGAAAACTTCAAGGGTTGATTAGGGCAAGATACATATCAATGAAAAATTACAGATGTTAGCTAACTGCCAAGACTATCCAAACCTAGTTTGGACTTATCTAGAGTTATGATCATTTGGACAATCCTTGCCTAGTCAACCTGAGAAACAGGGGATGCAGTTACCAGCTGATTGATTCGGCTGGTCTCATTGATATAGGAAGAGTTAGTTGGAGATTTTTTAGGTGATGTAGTCTTTAACGTGTAGTATCCATATAACATATCGTCTTTGTTGTCCCATGAGTAAGCTTGCCATATTAACCTGATTTTGATAAAATAATTTTGTTATATTTTGTTGTTAGGCTAGCAGGGCTTGGCCTGTTGGCTAATAGGTGAGTCCACTCCTCTGTATCGAGCTTTTGAAAAAATATGATTGAGGAAGGTATTAGAAATTATGACATTTCTCATACCACATGTTTACAACTAGTTCAAGACTGTTTGTTGGACAAAGCCCTATTGCCAGCTATCCACGTAAGAAGTCCACTTTGACTGCCACATGAGACTACCAAGCCTACTTGGAGGACACAGGTCGAGGAGACCCCGAAGCATAAAGACTCTTCATAGGTTAAGGAGTTCTTGAGGACAAGTCCCTTTAGTTCGAAAACACATCCTTCAACAAAACTTACTGAACCACCTTTATCCACTCATCCCAAGAATTAGGAGAACGTGCAGACTCCCACTGGAGGGGGCACCCCCTTATACATGCAGGTTTGGTCCCAAGTAGCGGGCATCTTTTACTCTTGGATTTTTTTAGTGATGGCAATGGGCGGGTCTGGTACGGTCCGCCCGGATTCAAAACCCGCCCATTTAATTTTTGTCAGACCCATAACCCGCGCCCCGCCCCGCCTGGACCCGTATCAGACCCGCCCCATTTAATTTTTGCCAACCCCATAACCCGCCCCCGCCCGCCTGAACCCGTACCAGACCCGCCTCATTTAATTTTTGCCAGCCCATAACCCGCCCCCGCTCACCTAGCCATGCAAAAATTTTCGCCCCGTCCCGACCTAATTAATTTGTACAAAGAATATATTAAATTAATATTTTTTACGAAATAATATCAGTTTAGATTTAAATATTTTAATATAATTTTCAATCTAAAATGAATTGGATAAGACAAAAAATACGTTCATCTAAATTATTCAATTTCTTATCAACTAGTTTTTATTTTTGGTATTTTATATATAGTTGGGTATATGCAAAAATTATTTAGGATTCATATATATAATAAGATAATTTTTTAGTTATAATATATTGTATACATTAATAATATACAATAAAAAAAGAGGTGGGTTGGATCGGGGCCGGGGCCGGGTCCAATGGGGCGGGTTCGAGACAGGACCCGTAACCCGCCCCGGACCCGGCCGGGGCAGGTTTTAGCTGTCCCAGACTCGCCCCGAACCCAAAAAATGGCATCCCAGACCCGCCCCATAGGGACGGGTCCGGGGCGGGTCTTCCGGTTCGGGTTGAAATTGTCAACCCTAGATTTTTTGGCTAACAATTGCTATTTTGCACTCTATTTGCACTTTGAAAACGATTTATCCTATGAATTTCACTAACCTATCACGATTTCTCACTTTAATTCATTTCTTACGATTATTTTATCTTAAAATCGATACTGACTTGAGCGTCAGAGTGTTAACGTGTTGTTTTGCAGGTTCCATTTCTCAAGTTCTTTTATTCTTTGGCCCAAATCCAAATCTAAATCCAAGCTCGTTGGACTCGTGCTACTTGCACGAATCATGCTTGATTGAAATCAATTGATGAAAATTCATTTGAATTTGATTTGTTAAACTTAACAAATCAAATTTGAACATTCTTTTTTGTTCGCTAAGCTTTCAAACTCGTTGGACAAAATAATGCATGATTGAAATCAATTGATGAAAATTCATTTGAATTCGATTTGTTAAACTTAACAAATCAAATTTGAACATTTTTTTTGTTCGCGAAACATTCAAACTCGAATCTTACTTGATTCAATTAGTACAAAATAATATTATATACTTAAAAATATCAAATTATTCAGACTTGACTTATATTTGATCCAATTAAGACTTTCGAGCTCAATTACACAATAATCCATCCAATTTCAAACTATTTAAATAAGTTTTAACAATATAATAATGTATTTAACTCGATTCGAATCATTTATAGCCTTAGATAGCAGCTTCATAGAGGGTAGTGATGTACTTTTTTAGATCATCTGTTAAAGCCTACCTTGATCAACGCCCTTCATTAACGTTTACTTGCCGAGAATCATTGCTCCTCTTAATGATGATGACTATTTGAATGATGGGTTTCCAATTTTATGCTATTTGATATTCTTCAGTATCAACGTTAGTTATGAATGTTATCTTTTCAGAACGAGGATATATATATATATATATATATATATATATATATATATATATATAATATATATATAAATCTCTAAATCTTTACTAGCAAAAATATGCATTTTTATTACGTTTGATTTATCATGATCAACTACGGCCAGATGGACAATAACTATTAATCATTATTTTTGCAAACAAGGCCAAAATATTTGCTACAATTAAAAACTATGACAACTATTTTGGTTATAAATAAAATCATGTCAATGTTGATTAATTGTTGTCAAAGCTTAAGTTTCGCATAAGTTTTTGTGTAACAACAATAAATAGTATTTATTAACGCAAAGAATAATCAATTCTTTTTTTATAATGATTCCCATTCATTTGGCAATAAATAACATTCAAAATTAGAAATTAGATAATTGTGATTGCATTTCCTGTGATCATATTACATTATGGTTAAATGCAATTTACCCCATGTGTTAATAGAGAAGTGTAAAAAAGTCCTTGTAAAAATACAAAATATTAAAAAATCCCTTGTAATTTAGAAAATGATGCAATTTATCTCTCTTCGTGCATTATTTTTAAATCACAAGGGGTTTTTTTGTAATTTATTTTTTCACAGGGACTTTTTTGTACTTTTCCATTAATACAGGTGGATAAGTTGCATTTAACTCTATTACATTAATAAAATATAAGATTTAAAAAAATTGTAAATTTAATTTTATGCACTTTGAAATATACAAAAATAGAATCCATAATGTAAATTTTACTAACCTTTTTTCCCCTTATAAAATCCACAGACTTCACTAGTTATATTGCAACTTAAGTCTTCATAAAAATTATAGAGAGATTCCAAAGAATGAAGAGCTCACTTCGCGTTGTCATTCTTCTATTCTTAGTTCTACTTTGCAGAGGTTATTGATTATTTTCTTCAATTCGTCTTCTTTCAGTCAGCTATAACTCATGAATTCTTATTTCTTTGATCGTATAATAACATCCATACACCTAATGTTAGGTTTAATTATATAAATATTTTAATTGTTTTTTTTTGTAATTTTACAAGTACATCCCTCGATGTATATAATGGGAAGAATATAATTTTAGTCCAGTAATTTATAGGGAGTGGCAATTTTAGTCCTGCACGAATTTATTTTCACAATTTGGTTTTATGACTTTAAAATTATTGCAATTTTCGTCATTCTTCGGCCAATTTGGCCGGAAAATTGCATGTGACTTGCACATGATCCAAGTAAATTGTAATTTTAGTCCTGTAACTTAAGGGCGATGTCATTTTTAGTCCTATAACTTAGAAAGTTGGCATTTTTGGTCATTCGTAAATTTATTTACAAGACTAAAATTGGAAGTAAATTATAATTTTAGATCAAATTAGCTGAAAAATGACTAAAATTGTTAAAATTATAAAGTTACAGGACTAATTAGCGAAAATCAATTTGTATAGGACTAAAAATGCCAACCTTTAAATTACAGGACTAAAATTATAATTTTTTTTATTGTATAATTAATTATAACATTAGGGTATCAATGTAAGTTACCCTTTAATTTCTTAATTTCAATTTCAATGAGTTTAATCTTTTTTTTTTTAAATCGAATGTCTTTTTATAAATTACACCCTCACTCTTTGTGATTTAATTACGGAAAGAACCCCATACCCCTTGCAAAATTACAAACATAGCCTGTAAATTTGTAATCTTTATTTACACTAGTACCCCTTAGAGCAAACTTACAACAACTTTAAGATAATTACATCGTGATATCCCGATCCACAGTAAGCATGTTAGTAATTTTACAAAAAATAACAGGTCTCAATTTAATTTATGTTTTTGTTTTCCATGTCTTGTTTAAGGCATGCCTCATTCTTGAAATATTTATGTTATAAGATGTTGCAATATTTTCGTGCAGCTGAGAATCAAAGTAAGGCGAGAGTTTGCACACAACAAATTCCGTTTTCAAGTGCAGATGTACTAACGATCTATGTGTTCGAGAATGCAATAAAATTGTAAAAGGAAGTGATATACAAAGTTACTATATTGAGAGCGATATTTGTAATTGTATTTATTGATGTAACTAGAAGCCTTCACATATGTGAAGGCGAACTTTTATGTTGCTATATAGCCTTAAATAAGTTTAACGTTGTACTTTAAAATAATCTAGTATTGAATTTCTCCGTATTGAAAAATTTATATCATTTTATGTGTTATATATTAAAAGTATTAATGTTTTAAATTTGGAAATTTTACAGACTAAATGAAGCCATTAAGTTATCGTATGATAGTAATTCTAGATGGCAATTAACTTAAAATTATGTTATGGGCAAATTACAACAATAACGATGAGGTTCAACATAATTAAGAATATTCTTTATTGTTTTAAAAATTACAAATATCCTTTTATTTTATCGGTCGTCTATCAACTAGTACAATCCGTTAATCTCGATTTATCTTTCATCTATTTTTCTTTTGTGGTGAACTAATCAAAATGCGGTCGTGGATTATATACTTAAGTTTTTTTGAAATTTTTTATTGACGAATTGAACAATTCTTTTTACAATTTTTTTAAATTTTTTCATCAACCTTGTCCAATTATTTTACAATTATTCTCCTTTCTAAAAAAGAAAAAAAATTATAACAAGAGCAAAATTGATAATTTTAAGACTCCATTTAAGTATTATATAATTTCTTTAAACGTCCAGGGGTATTAATAATTTTTCAAATAACGACAGGGATATTTGGAGTTATTCCAAACAACTATAATATGTGAATAAATCATTACATTTGTACTAGGAATAAATACGTGGAACGCATCAATCAATCTTCTTTATGTTGTTGTATTTATATATTATGTAATTCCATTATATATATTAAATGTTTAACATAGGAAGCCATATTGCGAAAGGGACCAAATTTTTGGATGTAACTTATCAAAAAATTAACTAAATGTGAGTAGATGCTGTAAATGCATCAAATATTAAACTAATTTTGCAAAAAGGGTATGAATTACATGACAATATTAAAAGTTTAAAAAGTTACATGATCAAATGTGTTAATGGCATATAGATATAGAACTAAAAATATAATTTTATCGTTTTCTATATTTTTTGCGTATTCATATTGCTGACCAATTTTAAATTGAGTTTTAAATAAAATCTTCTAGTTAATTTTTTGTTTCTGATTGTAACATCATATACATTGAAAAATCATAAAACACATAGGATATGGTGCATTTCTAGAAAACAAATTGGCTCTTGATGTTCAATATATAATGAGATATTGATTATATCTTATAGGTCCGAACTTCGTTATATGCGTGAAATGTTATTTTACTGCATATAAGGTGTTATTTCTACTGTGTAATAGGTATTGTCTACTGTAATAATAGATGTTGGTTAGATTTAGTTTACTCGATACTGTTGATCATGATATGATTATTGTAATAGTCTTTATTACATATGAATATTCGACATGAATAATTGTAATCGATTTATTTTAATTAATAATAATCCATCGCTTTTACTTCAAAAAAAAAAAAACAGATATTTTTGCAATGAGGCCTAGTTCAATTAACCAAGTTGAGACCCCATGAATTTAACGTTGTGGGATTAAACTCTATCAACGTGTAACATATTAATCTACTTTGATATTGTTGAATAGTATATAATTATTATTATTGTTGGTAGTTATTCAATATTGATATTTGAGAATTGTAATCGACTTAATCAAATAAAATAATAATAGATCGTGGCTAACACTTAAAAAACAAAATGAGATACCTTTCTTTTTTGAGATACCTTTCATTGATGATTGAATTGGTCCATGCTATAAAAACATATAAACAATAAACTGTTAAATTATAGAACATAATGAAAGCATGCATACACAACTTTTTTTTTTTAGTAAGAGCAATAGGTTATTATTAATTGAAATAAATCGATTACAATATAATCAATTTTATCGACATCAATATCTAACAAAGACTACTACAATAATCATATCCTACTCAATAACACCTAGTAGCACAGTAGACAACAACTCCTACTATACAACAGACAACATTCCACACACCTGACGGGGTTCGAACCCATTTGTCATCTAAGATCATAAGCCTCAGTTTCACTAATTAAGCTAGGCCTTATTGGCCAAAGCATGCATACATATTAATTCACAAAAAATACAAAATTAAAATATTATAGAAAATTTTATAGAAATCAAATAATACTTAAGTATGATATCTTGTTAGTAACTGAAAAGGGAAAATGATAAACATATATATCAGAAACATTTATTGGAATTTTATTCCTAGCTATATATCGTATAGATAATTGCATCCAAATTGGAAAAATGAGATTCCTGAAAATCGAATTGCAAATGATTGAATATTTTAAGAAAACTTGATTAATTATTTAATTGAGGCCCCTTTCATTTATTAGGGAATTATTCAAATTAGAAATCATTTTTAGCAATCTAATTATATTAATTATAGTTTTTTAAGATTTTAGATTCATAAAGAAAACATCAATCATGTCACTGACTTTGTTTTAGTATTTCTTTCACCTATAAATTGGATCAACTTCTTCTGTTATAAGCAAGTTAAATCTACTGAAAGATCATACAGAGAGTGAAAGCATGAAGAGCACACTTCGAATTGTCGTCCTCTTATTTTTATTATTTCTAATTTATGAAGGTGAATCTTTCTTATTTCTAATTTAGTTTTTCTTTATGTGGATTTTGAAATTTGTTTGTTTACAATTTTAATAAACAAATTTTCTAAAATAACTTTGTTCTAATACTTGCAGAAAATTGTATTTAATTTTAGTCTCATATGATAGAAGGAGTTGCATTTTCTATCACATAGTTTATAGGTTTTAGCAATTATTTGGCCAAATATTTTATCCTATGAGACCAAATATGCTAGGTTTGTAAACTATGGAACTAAAAACAACACCTTTTATCATGTGGGACCAAAACTGTAATTTTTTATAGGATAAATTACAAAGACCTCCCCTGAGGTTTGTCATAATTACAAATACCCCTTTGTTGTTTGAAAAATTATAAATACCCCCCTGACGTTTGAAAATTATGATCCTTTGATGGAGGTATGAAATTGTCATTTTTGCCCTTATTATATTTTCTATTTTATTTTAAAAAAAAAAAAGTTAAAAAAATTATAACGGAGTGGATGATAATTTTTTAAAAATTATAAAAAAAATTATCACTTAGTATGTACATAAAAGGAATCAGAAAAATTTTAAAAATAAATAAAATTATAATTTTTAATCCACAAGGAGATTTTGGTCAGTTCACCACAAAAAAATTATGAAAACCTAATGGAAAACTAATTGTTAGATTGTTGTGAAAATCAAAGGGATATTAATAATTTTTCAAATAACAAGAGTGTATTCGTAATTATGTAAAACCTCAGGGGAGGTCATTGTAATTTACCCCTTTTAGAATACATGCAAAGATGAGGAACGTAGTGTGGAAATAACAATTTTTGTTCTATAATAGCCTTATCATTTTTAATCCAATTAGTTACGTGATTCTCACTTTTAATCCCGTGTTACCTTTCCTTCAAATATTTTAATGAAAAATGCCACGTGAGTTGCACGTGGCCATTAGGGCTTTTACACTTTTTTGGTTTCATTGATTACAAAATTATCACTTTTGTTTTCATTCAAGAAGTAGCACTATTGGTCCCATTCAGTTAACGACCACATGGCCTAATTTTTTGTTAAATAGCTAAAAACAAAAGATGTATTTGGACTAAAGATACTACTTTTTGAAAATTATAAAACCAAATGTGAAAATTTTATAATTAATGGACAAAAAAAAAAACTCTAAATAACGGGACAAAAATGCTACTTCCCTGAAAATATATACTAAAAAGAGTGAGATGTTTGGTTAAAAATAATTAAATGTTGTTGCAGGTGAGAGTGAGAGTAATCGAATGTGCATGCAATCAATCAGTATGCAAGGTGAATACTGCAGTGATGCAGCATGTGTTGAGGTCTGCAAGAAGTTGAAAGGAAGTGACATACAAGGTTACTGTATTGCAAGCGATACTTGTAATTGTTTTATCATTGTCACTCATAGAGGGACATATAGATAGCCTATTAATTTATGTGTTGTTAAGGCTCAAATAATTGGATCTTATTCCGAAATAATCAATATTTCGTTTTTCCTAACTTGAATGATCATCTTCTTGATCTTAATTATGCATATTATCACAGTTAAAAATGCTATACTTTTTAATTTTTGGAGACTTTGCAAAACTACGTATGTGTTTGTGACTATAATGCATGGACACGAATACGATGCGATACAGACATGGTAACATGGAAAATATAGAAAAATTAAGACACGACATGGCATTGATACGGCTATGTAATGTATATATTTTTATTATATATATATTCTTAATAGTTTTAATTTAGCAAATAATTAAATATGCTATATGAATAATATCCAGATAAAATATAAAATAAGCATGTCCTACATTTATATTTTTAACCAAATGTGGCTTCGAAAATATACATAATTAATTTATTTTAAAAAGGATGCAATGGAAAATATGTAATACTCATATTAATTAGACCATATCCCAAATTTTTAGTAATTTCTTCTCAAAACTTTTAATTGAAATGAATGAGTTAATTCTTTTTATTTTTTTATTAATCAAAATTCTTTGTAAGAAAAACAACTCAAAACTTTTTGAAATTATAAAAAAAATTCAAAACATGCCCAGAATGAGTTGGACACACCTCCAAAATATGTCGGACACCCGTTCCTTTTTTTAAAAAGATTTTCGGACACGTGATCCACGTCCGATATGTGTCCGAGGCGTGTTCGACGAGTGTTGGTGTCCGACATAGCATCGGGTAAATTTTAGGAGTGTCCGTGTATCATAGAGCATATAAAGAGAAAACAAACTAATTAAAATAATAATAATTGGGCTCGATAACACTAAACATGTATTAAATTAAATAAAGATACTTACGTTACACTCCTGATCTATATATGATTTGTTTACATATTGTATTTTGGATAATTACGCATATACTCACTATAAATGTAATATAATTTACACAAATCATTTCTATTTTTTGAAAAATTATACAATATACCTCTAAAAAACATAAACATCATTACAAAAACTACCCATATTTTTTACTGTCAAGAATGATTTCCAATCATTATATGCAACATTGCACTTGCCCTTCCACAGATTTATTTTTCCTTCCAACACTCAACTTCGTTTGACAGCATATTCTGATGCAAACTGGGCAGCATGTCTAGACAAAAAGCAGATCCTTGACAAGGTCTTGTATATTCTTGGGGACAACAACTGAGACAAAGTATAGGAGCATGGTTTTCACCGTTTGTCACAATGTTGATTAACTATTGTCACAATTTAAAATTTTTATATTCATTTATTAGAATCTTTAAACCATAGTGAATTAGGGAACAATCAATTTCTTTTGTACTATATGTATATTAATAGAATTTCGTACATTTCCTAGAATGTTCATTTCAAATTAATCAAAAAATACTACAAATTCATGAACAACAAATATCACACAATAATTCAGCATCTTTTGATGATGTTAATAGTTACATTAGATCTATTGAAAATTAGTCCATAAAAATATTTTTTAAAAATTTAAAAAGGTATAAATAAGATTATGATTAATAACAGAATGAATTTGTTATTATACGACCATAAAATACAGAGAGGTGTTAAGTATAACTTTTGAAATAATGAGATGGTATTAGTAATTAAGATAAATTAAAAATCAATAGAAAAATAGTCATATATGGCAAAAGTCTGAACTTTACAAAACTTGAAATGGTAAGTTGATACAAAAAAAAAAAATAGATGATGATGTTTAAAAATCGATATTGTTCAAATGGCAAAATATAGTCTACCCTAATAATTATTTTCAAACATAAGGAGAAATAGCTACAATTTACCCCTATAAGTATTCAAATCTAAAAACCTATGCCTAATATGCTAAATTAAGGCTATTATTACCCAACATTTATGTAGGAGAAAAAAATTACAATTTTGATCTTATAATTATACACTGTGGCAATTTTAGTTTGAAATTGAATTTTGTAATTTAGTTCTACAAGTTTTTTTCTTTTTAAAAGTACATTAGGAACAAAATTCGTCCATAATATATTATAAATCTGGCAAATATTTGGAGAACACGTTAAACGCACATAAATGCTCATAAACTTATGTATTCTATATAGATTATATAATTATTAAGAGAATTCACAATAGAGAACAATTCATTACTCTGGTTAAATCAGATTTCTGATTATATTAACTCTCTCTTGGAATAATTAAGATTATATATTAATGATTAAGCGTCAATAAGATTGTACTTTGCTATTCTTTTTCCCATAATATACAAAAAATCTGTAATTTTAGTCACTTCAAATAATATAGATTTTATAAAGATTAAAAGATCTATAATATTATTGTAATCGATACTTAATTGCTTACCTGTATATTTAATTAACTTCTTCCTATATATATTATGTGCAATGTTACATTTTCACAAGTTGCAAAGAAACTAATCAAAGTATGAAGAGCTCAATGAGGCTGCTTGTTCTTCTATTTTTAGTTCTACTATGCAAAGGTGATTTTATATATCCATTGTTTCATCGTTTTCTCTGTTGTGAATTTAATCATTGTTTCTTGGATTAGGCTTTTAATTTACAAAACTAAAATAAATAAAGAATGAAAAGAATTACTCTATTGATTCGTAATTAATAATGATTTATACGAACATTAATAATTTTAATCATGTGCAAAATCATCATTTTACTTTTTTTCAACTCTACGCTCGAAAATAATAATATTGCGATAGTCACATAAAATATTTGGCTCATTTTGACATTTTCTTTTTTCAAAATTGTGATTGACACTTAATTGTTGTTACTAATAATTATTTCTTCGTTGTGGTAAATGTTTGCCTAATAAATTTACATACTAAATTTTATTAATTTTGTTGCAGGTGAGAATGGGAGCAAGGCAAAAATTTGCAGACAAGAAATTATCATGGAAACTGGAGATTGTAATCAACAAATATGTCCAAATGCGTGGAAAAGCTAAAATTAGGGGATTTTATAGCTGGAACTTGTCAATCTATTGATACATGCGAGTGTGTGTATCGTTGTTAGTCATATTGTAGACATACCTTCTATTTGAAGAAAAGTTTTGGCCACTTATGTCATGACGCTCAAATAAATTTGATATGTAACCAAAATAAATAAGTTGGAGAACTTTTTCATCTCTCTCTTGAACTATTTGATCTTTTGTTTTTCGTTTTTTCCTATAAGGAAAATTTGTTACTTCACTTGTTATTGTTTGCGTATGATAATAAAGTCTGGTACCCAAAATCAATAAACTCTATATAGTGCTAGTACGGTCTGCAATAGGCAATAGATTTCTCTCCATATTGGTGATTTTCCTGATGATGTGACAGTTTTGGATTCTAACTTCCTACTCACTTGGGATGTGGATGACGTAGTATACAACTATATCAATGTAATTCCATGTAAGTAAACTTCCACAAGAATTAGAGGATATTAAAATCATGCTCAACCAACGTATTAATTATCTCATCCGGTTCCTATAAATAGGGACCTAAATAGGTTAAATGATGTAACTTTGTAAAACGTCCTTTGAACTACTTTGAATCACCCAAATCACTCACTTAGTTCACTAACCTAACTATTCTCTATTCACTTAACCTACTAATTCTTGCATATTTTTTCATATATTCTTGCTTAAATGCTTGCAAAAATCATTATCAGTTTCAATATCGGAGTATTGACTTCTATTTTATAAATTAGTTTATTGAAATCCAACTCATAAAAGAGTCCTATGAATCATTATCTATTTTTTCTATTTATCTTAAAAGTTTGGACTAATTTGAGCATTCAAAAATTTTAGTGGCAAAACCTTTGTTTGGTATCATATTTGCGTTCTTCTTTGTTTTGGGGAGAGACCTAAAGATGAAGATGAGTGTATACATTTGTGGGTAAATTATATCGACATCGGCTAAAATTATATGTAATTATCACCTCTCGATTTTAATGAAATTGTAAGTATATATATATATATATATATATATATATATAATGTAGCGATGTATTGTACCTTAAGGTTATTTAAG
This sequence comes from Sesamum angolense, assembly GCA_034509725.1. Classification (NCBI taxonomy): domain Eukaryota; kingdom Viridiplantae; phylum Streptophyta; class Magnoliopsida; order Lamiales; family Pedaliaceae; genus Sesamum; species Sesamum angolense. Next base: position 10,368,755 of record JACGWL010000013.1, read on the forward strand.
TAAGTCTTTTGCTTGAGGAGGTGTCGATGTCAATTACAATTATAACCTCAAATCATGAACTCATAATTTTAAAGGACACGAGTATTCATATAATTAAACCAACATCAAGAATTATTAACATAATTTATCCTATATTTTTTTGGAGTTTTTAGTATGTTTAGTTTTGATTTTGTATTGGTATTGGAGAATAAAGATGTGTTTAGTTCTGATTTTGTATTAGTTTTTAGTATGTTTAGTCATGGGTTTCAAAATTCTCCACAGAAAGTAGAAAAAACTATACCAGACACACAACAAACAACTAACAGAGGGAGGTCAATTGCACTTAATCATCAAATTGAGGGGAAATAGCATTTTTAGTCCCATAAGTTATGTCCATATTACTTTTGGTCCCATTCATTACGGGATTAACACTTTTAGTTCTATAACTTACAAATATTAGTACTTTTGGTCCTCATGCACTTTTTTATCTACAATTTAACGCCGTACTTCACGTGCCTAGCACATTGCCGTTACGTATTTTAGATTGGAGGAAAAATTGGCCCCTTTTTTCAATAGTAGCATATGAGTCCTTCATTTGGCCAACTAGATTCACTAGTGGAAGACATTATTCTTTGTGTTGCTTCTACTTGGTTTCAACTTATAGAAATATGGGAATGATAGGATTCAAATTTTTTTGCCCTAATTTTTTTCAAGATTTACTTTTTTGCCTCAAATATAGTTATATTTTCCTCAAAAATGGTCCCAAGCTGGAAAACCAAACTAATTTTCTCCCCAATCAAGAATACTTAATGATCCCATGCTAGGCGCGTGTGCTATATCGTTGAATTATAAATAAAAAAGTGGATGAGGACCAAAAGTGCTAAAATATTTAAGTTATGGGGCTAGAAGTGCTAATCCCATAATGAATGGGATGAAAAGTGAAACGGGCCTAAATTATGGGACCAAAAATATATTTTCCCTCAAATTGCACTTAAATACAATCCAAAGATAGTAGCATTTAGCATCAGGGGACCACACATAAGCATTGAATAAAGTTGCAATAAGAATCAGACATATCCATTAAAATAATCAGTAGCAAGGAATAAAAATTCGTTATATATTGTATTCAAGTAATTAAAATAAAAATACATATATTCAACAACTAACACACTATAAATAGTTCACCAAACAACAAAACAAATAAAAATCCTAAAAATAGGCGTACAATTAGGTATATCCTTACTAACCTTCATTTTTGCGGATTCTTTAGCACAATACTTCTTCTGAAGAAGTACAGTAGTCTTGCAAAAAAACAATAAATCAAAAAAATCAAAAACACATTTAAAGGTACAGAAAAAATAAAAAATTGACCTTATTCCATACTTACCGCTTCTTCAATCGCACTGAAATCGCCGTTTCGCGAGCTTTTTTGACATGGAATTTGCAAACCTTGTATTTCTCCACTTAAATCGCCTCTTTAGAAATCTAAACCCTCTTTCTTCAGATTCCTCCCCCCCCCCCCCAAAAAAAAAAAAAAACACCCAAAACATTACCTCTCACTATTTCTGCAAATATCTCTCGATTTTATATTTTGATTCGAGCAAATTCTAGTTTTTTCTCATAGGTATTGTGAGTGTGTTGAGATCTAGGGTTTTTTTCTCCAGATCCCTTTCCCCTCTCTTTGTTCTCTCTGCAGTGGAAGTCAATGTCAACATTGTAAAATATAAAGGGAATAAGTCTTTCCACGGCTAACCATATGTTTAAGTTATGTAGGTAGGTAGTGAACTAGTTTTTTAAACTTACACGGGGGTAAAGTGCGTATTAAATTTACACAGGGGGGTAAATTGCCATTTTTCTGCTAGCACATGTAGGTAAATTGCTATTCACCCATCTCAAATGATATGATAACTAAGAGAAATAATTCCACGCATGTTATCGTCCTTGGTGCATTGGCATATTACAAAAATTACTTGTAAAACTCCTTACCACGATAGATAGTACAATGGATGGGATTGGTTGATGTCTATATTAAACAGACATCCGGAAAGATGCTAAAAAACTTTTAAAATGCACAAAGAAGTTTTATTTGATTTGTGCAAGCTATTAGTCAAAGACTATGGCTTTAAACCAATGAGAACAGTGATGATTGAGGAGCAATTAGCTACTTTTATGATGATAGAAGGAAGTAGACAATTACAAGAGATTTTTCAAAGATCAAGTTATACAATTAATAAGTCATTCCATAATGTTTTAAGAGCTTGTACGAAGATGTCAATCGATTGAGTTAGGCCTTTTGATAATCACACAACAACTCAGTCGTTCATAAAGACAACCCAAGATATTTTCATCACTTTAAGGTAATTCATAGATAGTTTACTTATTATTTTCTTCTACTTCATTTTGTGAAACATATATTATACTTAAACTTTTATTTATTTATCCTATTAAAGGATTGCACTGTTGCGATTGATGGGACCCATATCATAGCAAATACCTTACATTGGTAGAAAAGGTATTCCAACTCAAAATTCCATGGTTGCTTGTGATTTTAGTTTGTGTTTCACATTCATGTTGCCTGGTTGGGAAGAAACTGTTGGAATGGGTGACCAAAAGCCAATTGGAATGGCTAATTTTCATTCGACAATCTTTATCAAATAATATTAATTGATGAATACGGTAAGAATTCATCAAGATGGCAATGTGTTTCGTTGTGCTTACCACTGATACTGAATGGGGTTTCAATGTCGCTACGAAATGCCCACGGATCGAAAGGTTAAACCCGTGGAGTTGGGCTGTATAGGTTTGACAGCTATAAAACCAACTCCTAAGGGTCGGTCTGAAACGTTCCAAGTCGAGGACCTCGAACTGGGCATCGAGGGTCCTATGGAGACTTGCACTAAGTACTGCAGCTGTGTTTCATCGGCAGGAGACGTAAGTCGTCTGTGCAATTTTAGTAGGTTAGGTGGCAAGGTAGTCAACTTACTGAAGAGATTAATTTAATTGGAATAAATTATTTTTCTTGGAGAGGATAAATGATTAGATCATTAATAAATAAATCCATGGGTTGGATTTTTTCAAAAAAAATTAATTAATTTGATTAGTTAATTTTGGGCTTTAAGCCTTGTGAATTAATTGGATTAATTTAATTGGCGCTTGATTTAATTTATGGAGAGAATGGGCTTGGGTCTTTTAATTGGATTAAATGACTTAAAGTGATGGACTTAAAGATTAAATTAAATTTAATTAAGGTCTATTGGACATGGGCTTAATCTATGAGAGCCTAGTCAACTTTAGACCAAAGCCCATGATCCGTTTTGACTTTATATAAGTTAAAGGAAGAGTTGGTTGGTTTTGAATGATGAGGTGCACGAAATTTTTAACCGTTTTTGATGAAAAAAGCGGCTAGGGTTTCAAGGAAAAGAGAGGAGAGAGTTTGGATGAGATAGGTCTCACCTAGTGTGGTGTTGTGACTAGGTCAAAACACTAACACACTCTCCTAACTCCATGAACCCTAAAACCCGCGAATTTTTGCACTCCAAAAATCAGCTTTCTTCTTGGTTTTTCTCTCTCAAAATACTCCTCTCCTTCTTCGTTTCTTTGGTTCATCGAATCAGAGAAGGAACGAAGAAAAATCGATGTTGTTAACTAATAACGTGTTGTTGATTTCTTTCTTTTTATCTTGCTAGCACAAGAAAAAGGGAGATCCACGGTGATTATAGTGGATGGGTTTAGAGGGTTTCAATGTTGAAAACCTCGTGGAGAATAATCGGGTTGAACAGGGATCAATGCTTGTAGCCGTACGAGAAAACGACAAAAGGTAAATTTCGTTTTTTGCTGTTTCTGTTTTTCTCGTATTATTTTTCGCCTATGTATTTATTTTATACACCAAACCCGGGAAAGATCAAGGGTATACCCCTTGATCGGAATTAATTTCATTAATTTATCGCATGTTTTTATTGATTTTTTAATTTTTTGCGCTTCCGCCGCGCTCCCCGTGCCGATCCGGTTCCTTCAGAAACTGCTCACGATACAAGAATTTTCTATTCAGCTATAAGACATCCATCTAAATATTTTCCAATGCCCCCAAAAGGTACACTATGTAGATTTTTATTTTTCTCTAACTAACTAAATATATATTGTTAATTACATCTTGATATTGTTAATTTTTAAAAATATAGGAAAAATATTTCTTGTTGATGCTAGATACTTAAATATCAGCGAATTTCTTGCTGCATACAAAGGACATAAGTACCATATTTTGGAATTTCAGCATGCATCATCTTATTCTAAATTTTGAAGCATTCAATCATGTGCACACCTCATTGCGTGGATCTATTGAACGTTCCTTTGGCGTATGGAAGAAAAAATTTATACAATTAACGATATTCCTATCAACTTTGAATGGTTAGATCAAGTCGCTCTTGTCTCAGCTACAATGGAAATACACAACTATATTCGCAAGCATGATTTCGAATATGAAGATTTTTTTAATTTTTGAGAATAATTCTAATAGTGTATCGCATGATGAAAACAATGAAGATGCAGTAGTAGTGTGTAAACAAGGGTTACAATGAACAAAGTGATGATGTGATGAATAAAGTAAGGGGTGATATAAGTGCATCAATTACCTTTCAGCGGATTGGTATTCCTGGTCTTTTCTATTGAACTATGCAAAGTTATTGAGCTAGTGTAGTCTTTTATTTATGTGTAAAAATATTTTCAATGTTTAATCTTTGAATTGATTTTTGTTTTCGATCTCTTATATAGTGAGAGTCAGTTCAAAAAGTTACTTCGTTGTCCGATACAAGCCCCAAATATCATTCTTAATGATAAATGCAATAAGTTATAAAAAGGTGATCAATTTGTTACTAGTTTGCTAATTAAGCTCTAATCCTGTTAGTGTTATTAAATGAACGTTAATCTTCTCCTCTAATTTTTATAAACCCTTGAGTTGACAGGAAAATATAAGAAAAAGAAATAGATTCACTTTGTTAGTTTGCTCTTATACTCAAGAAATTTATTTTCTATAAAGTATGTTAAACGTACTTTATATGACAACTCCTTGTTATTGCATTTTAGGGGAAATAAAACTTTTGTTAAGCTCAATTTTCGTTTTCTTAGAATTAAATTTGTACATATATGACAATTGTTCATTTCTTAAAAGAAAGAATATTTTCTTAGCAGAACTGTAGAATGTTTTTCATTTTAGGAATAAAAAGTCATTTACCAATTAAGCTCTTTCAATAAGCACTTTTTTTCTAAACACTTCCTAATTTAGCTTTTTTCTACTTTTCACTTTTTTTCAAACACTATCCACTTTCGATTCTGCTTTGACTTATAATTTTCTCTACAACAATCACTACTCTAAAAGCAGAAGTTTTTGCAAACACTCCCTAAAGAGTTAATTCTAACCGGGTCTATATTCTACTGTGACGTGTTTTAAGGTGTCAACAACTTATATGATGTGTCATCTCTACTGTATGTTGGCTCAACTTGTTGGATTAGGTTATTTATCGAGCCTGCTAGGTTAGTAAGGTTAATGCAAGTTATGGTCCTTGTTACCTTGCTTATGGGCCAACAAGACTTAAGTTGTCGGGCTTTCTTGATGGGTGCCCACTTCGTTATTCTTGGGGCTTGATGAAAAATTTAGGGGGTGTCATATAGATAAACACAAGAACAATTTTGTCCAAACACTTAGTCCGAGAGGGTTAAGTGTTACAATTATTTTTTGGGGGGGTAAATGAAACATGTGATGTAGTTGAAGGAGGTAAAAAGAATTTAACCCTTTTAAAGTAGTACAAAAGAAAGTTGATTTTAAAGTGTCTTTTTTAGCTATACAAAATTAGAAGTTGTTATCCCTAACACCTCAAAAGTGCTTTTTTCAAGTTAGAAGTTGAAAAGTATTTTTTTTCAAATATCTCATAGACACTCTTGATTTTAGCAGGTCAAGTTGTAAACAAAAATTATTTTTATTTTATTTTAAATAATTAGATGATAAGTGCTTATTTTTAGTATTTGTAAATACTCCCAAGAAAGTAAGATATTACAATCTTATAACATCCTTTAAGGGAGCGTTTGAGAAACCTTCAGTGCTTTTAAAATTTTGACTTTAAAATAACACTTTTGAGGTGTTTGGGGTGTCAACTTCTACTTTTAGGACTACTACAAAAATCACTTTTAAGCCAAAAGTTGTAAGCACATTGAGAGAGGTGCTTCTAGTTGGTTATTTTTTTATGAATAAATTCAACTTTATTTTGAACTACTTTATCCTCATTATAATAAGGGTAAATTATTTTGCTATTCGAACTATACCTATTTTTACACTTTGGCATCTAATTTTTTTTTGTGTCAACTTGTCATCTCAACTTTATAAAATTTGGACTTTACCATGTATGATTACTTTTTTGCTAATTTTTTTGCACGAAAAATATCACATGTTGTGCATATGTAAAAAATATCATATCACATAACCTTTAAGTATCACATGTGCACTGTATCTGATGTTTTTTAGATAGAAAACTTGGTGGAAAAGTAGTTATAAATGACATAGTGTAAAATTTTATAAAGTTCAGATGGTAAGTTGACACAAAAAAAAAGTTTAGATGCCAAAGTTTAAAAACAGGTATAGTTTGGATGACAAAATATAATTCTTCTTATTGATGCGTGCGAAAGTAGTACGGGTCCAACAAGCTTGGACTTGTGATCCGGGTCGGGGCCACCAGAAAGACGAGCTTAGGAGATGGAACCTGCAAAACAACGGGTTAGCACTCCAACACTCAAGTTAGTACCAATTTAAAGAGAAAACAATTGAAAGAAATTGAATCGAGATGAAGAATTGTGATAAGATAATTAAATTCGTGAGACAAATCATATTCAGAGTGCAAAGAGAATGCAGGTTCACAGCCATCCAATTAGGAACGATTATGTGGGCGAACTAGGGCCACAACCTCTCCCACGTCCTTAATCATCAAATAACTTCTCCTCTTCATTTTCCTTTTCCCAATTTCTTGAAGAACTGGAGGCTACGTCTTCATCATTGTAAGTATTCTTACTTGTTCCCTATTCTTTCTTGAGAACTTTTTCTTTCTCTTTTCTTCGTCATGGTCTCCTTTACAACTTCGTTAGATGAATCCGTCTATTTCATTATAGAAGTTTTGCCAGACCAAGATCCTTCAAGGGCTACTTCTAGGAGGATGGGTTCCGATCCAACTCTCTCCCGTGAGGGTTGGAGACAGAGTTTAAGGCATGCAGTGGCGGTTGCGCGTCGCCCACTTTTTTATTCTAACGTCGCTCGCTTTTTTTAGGTTCCTTTGAACCAGTTAGCGCCCAACTCCTTTACGATTTTCGCCTATTTTTCTTGTGATTTTCCGTTTTCATAGTTTTCCAGTGACCACCAAGGTTTTCGCTCAGTGCTTTCACTTAAAGCGTGCTCAGATATTATTCTTTCTCTTTACTCCTTGCCCAGAGCTTTTTACCAGGCCTCCTAGTGCTCCTAACAACTGGAGAAGAAACTTCTTTTTTATGTTGCGTTTTTCCCCCTGGAATTTTCCTTATCGTTGGGTGGAGGAGACCCCTCCTTCGGTGGATGTTGGGAAAGGAGTGTCGCCTTGTTTTCCTTGTTGGAAACCTTGAATGAAGATCTCTATGATTGTCACTCCCTGATCGATGAGAGACTTTTAGGACATTTTGGCTTAAGTCCAAGGGTGGAACCTTTAGGGGACTCCCTTGATACTTTGTTATTTTTATTGAATTTTGCTTGCTTGGCTTATTCTGGATTATAGTTTATGTTTTGATTTTTATTTTTGGTAGCAAATGTCATGTTTGAGAAGTTGCTGCATAGTTAAGCTGGTGGAAGTCGTGGTGGGGGACACTTTCTTTTCCATTCGCCTAGGGGGACTCCTCTTTCTAGCGACTCCAAGGGAAAGAGGCCCGCCTCCCCTTCTGCTAGTATTGGCCTTGGGGGTCCTTTGAAAAAATTGCGGATGGGTTCTTACAGCATGCCTCCTTCAAATGCCGTCAAGCCACCTTCAAGGCCTCCCCCTCCTGCTGCTTTGAAAGATGAAAAGGGAATCCCCCTCCGATATTCTCGCACACCCTCCAACTGTTTGCATACCTCCCCAATCTCTGGAGTTAGAGAGGGAGAGAAACATCCTTCTGGCAGGCGAACTTATGCGGGGGGTGTTGTTTTTGGGTGATAAGCAGTTGCTGGCATGTCTGTTCCAAGAATAGTTGGAAGGGATGGCCTCCTCCTATCTCCTCAAGGTACTTTTCAAAATAATGCCTTTCTTCTTTAATGGCAATGTTGATAATTTTATCTTCATGTGTAGGGAATCTCGATGTATGAGGAACTTTTTTCTCGCCGTTCAGGGATTTCTCCTATCTCCAGGAGCGAATCCCAATGGCGAAAACTGACGGATAAAGTGGAGAGCTTGAATGTTGATATTACCAAACTGAAGAAGGAGAAGAAGGAGGTCATCACCGGCAACCAACCGCAGGACAAAGAGTTGAAGAAGTTCAGAAAAGAGGTGGTTGGGCATGAGGGAGCCCTAAAATAAAAGACTATAGCGAAGGTGGAGCTGGGCCTTCCCAATGCTGAAGATGGTCAGCACTATTTGGAGAGGTAGTAGGCCGACCGCCTGGAGGCATTCAAGAAATCCACTGAGTACCAAGAATAATTGACTGAGGTCGCCGGTCCTTACTTTGAACATGGCTTTGCAGCTTGCAAAGAACAATTTATGGCGAATGGGTACTCTCCTAATGGGGAGAAACCTTCTTTTCTCAACCTTGGTACCGCTATGGAGAATGTTCCTGAACCTTGTACTCCAACTCCTGCAGGCGATGATCTTACCCCTAGACTCAGGTTGTTTTCTTCTTATTTCTTCATTTACTTATGAATATTTTGAAAATTATATTAATGTTGGGGGCGTGCTTTGCAGAGGAGACTTTGGACCATGTTTTGGAGGAAGTCGCTATTGACATGTAGAGGGGTCCCCCTCCCGCAACAGCAATGACTCTATAGAGGGGGACATCCCAAAAGAAGGAGCATAGGAGCCTAAGGAAGGAGGTGCCCTCTTGGCCACTGATGAAGGACTCCCTGCCGTTTCCGCGACTATTCCTCCCTTGGATGACAAAACTAAAGGAAAAGAAGGCCCCGCTTGTGGGGATGATAAGGAAGAGATGTAATCTGACCCCCTCCCCTAGCTAAGAACAAATTCTCCTTTTAATTCTACTTTTCTTTCCTCCATTAAGAATGAGAATGAGACAATTTCCTTTTTCTGTTATGGATGATACTTTTTGCCTTATCCCTGCCTATGTTTTGGGTTGGGTGTCGTAATGCGATGTCGATCTTTCTTTGCTACATCATGTTTATATCATGCGACTTTTATGCTTGATGGACAAGGTGTCTATCCTCGGCCAGAAAGGTCCGTTGTGGGGGATGCCCTCTCCGTATGAGGCATCTCTGTACTCGTGATTCCTGCATATTGCATTCTTGAAAGAAAGGTTAATTTTTAAATAATATATTGAGAGTTATGTGTAAGTAAGACACATATATGCGGTAGATAAGAAAAAAGCGTATGGGGGCTTTTGGGTAGGGACTCGAATCCCTATACAACGATGGATGCCTGTATGCATTTTTTATAGGCTTACTCCTATGAGATTTTTTCGCCACGCCTTGTTATGATATGCCAAGATTAGAAACAATGTTGTACCTTTGTAGGGGAATGTCCCCAACATCAGGCGGTATCCTTCGGGAGGATTTTAGAAAGCATCCTTTGGGAGGATTTGAACTTTAGGAGGATTTAGAAGATGAAGAGGGCGTCCCTCTCTATACTTAAGATTTTTGAGATTATGTACATTCCAAGGGCGAGTAGGGGCGACCTCCAAGATCTTCTAGCTCATATGCCCCTTACCTATTATTCCCGTAACTTTATAAAGTCCTTCCTAAGTAGGGTCCAATTTTCCGACTAGTTTTATCGTGTTCACTCTGCTTAACACAAAGTCCCCAACTTGTAAATTCAACTTTTCAGTCTTTTGTTATAAGCATTGATCATGGTATTCTTATAAAGGCGTTCTCCCTTAATCCTCGATGAAATCCAGGTTCTCTTTAAGGTGCTGAGTGTTATAATTTTCTGAAAAGTGCAAAATTCTATGAGAAGTCACCCCTAACTCGGCAGAGATGATGGCTACCATTCCGTAAACTAAAGTGAAGGGGCTTTCCCCTGTTGACCCCCGAGGGGTTGTCCTTTATGCCCATAGGACATTATTCAGTTCCACCGACTTTTTCTAATCTTCTTTTGATTCCTTGTACTAAAATGCAATTGGTGACTTCGACCTGCTCATTAGATTGGGGCTGTGATACGGAAGTGAATCCTTATGTTATGTGTAATCCATCATACCATTCTTATATTTTTCATCCTTGGAATTGTCGACCACTGTCAGAAATTATTTCCCCAGGGAGTCCAAAGCGACAGATGATGTTTTTCCATATGAATTTCATCACTTCACCGTTGGTGAAGCGAGCAAGAGCCTCAACCTCTACCCATTTAGTAAAATAATCAATTGCAACTAAAAGGAATTTTCTCTAGCCGGGGGCTAAAGAAAAGGACATACTATGTCTATCCTCCATTGTGCGAAGGGACACGGTGATAAGATAGCGGTAAGTGCTTCTGCAGGTTGACGTATGAGGGAGGAATGTTTTTGGAATCATTCACATTTACTCATTAACTGTTTCGCATCATGCTTCATGGTTGGCCAACAATATCCTACCCAGAGAGCCTTATTATCTAGTTTCCAAGTTCCCGTATGAGCTCCACAACATCCACTATGTATTTCTTTGAGGACATGGAGTCCCTCTTGCTAGGACAAAAATTCGAAGTAGGGGGTGCGTGTAAGACTTTTTATAGAGGACCCCTCCTTGCAACAGAAAACGGGCGGCTCGCATTTTAAGTCTGGCCGCTTCGCATCTATTGTTCGGGAGGAATCCTTCTTCCAGCCACTTAACCACAGGCATCCCCAAATATTCAGCAGAGGAGATTGTTGGGACTGCTAGAGGAGCCCTTGGCTCGGGGAGGTATTATATGGTAATGTGCCTCGTCCGACAGACTTCTAAAGAGCTGGCGTGCTTGGAGAGACAGTCAGCCTTGATATTCTCTTCCAAAGGGATTCGTGTAAGCTGAAAACTTTCAAAGCTCATTCCAAGCTCGTCTATTTGCTGCAGATATTGTATTATATTTTCCTCTGTAGCTTAATATGTGCTTTCTACTTGCTTGACTACTAACTCGGAGTCCGAGTAGGCTAAAAAAGGTGTCTGGCTCCTACTCATGAGCCATTTTCATACCTATCAACAAGGTTTCGTGTTCAGCTTTATTATTGGAGGCTTTAAAACTGTATTTGACGACGAACTCCAAATCCTCTCCATGAGGAGAAGTGACAACTACACCTGCACTGTTGTCTTGAATTGTAGATGATCTGTCCACGTGAAGTAACCATTTCTCAACTTTGGGGGTGTCCCCCAAAGATATTCCTGCCATCTCGAAAACGAAGTCCGCCAAGGCTTGAGGTTTTATTGTTGTTCACAGTAGGTATGATATGTCGTATTCACTTAATTCGACGGCCCACTTCTCCAAATGCCCAAAAGTATCAAGCTTCCTCAGCGTTTGCTTTAATGGTAGATTTGTCTTGACTCCGACAGGGTGTAAGAGAAAGTAGCGGCAGCCTTCTGGCTGTGACTACTAATGCGAAGGCTCTTTTTTTTTATAGGGGCATACCGACCCTCTGCTCCATTAAGCACTTTACTGACGTAATAAATCGGCATTTGTTTATCTTCTTCCTCATGGACGAGGACAGATCCAATTGCTTGAGGAGTGATTGAATGGTACTGGTAGAGGGTGTCCCCCTAGGCAGGTTTTTTTTCTTTTTTTAGAAAGTCGCTTGTGCTTAGGCGGGGGGTTTGATGAGCCCCTACCTATTTATTACCAAGAAAGAATTCAAGTCATGTACAATTGGAAAAACTGGAAACAATGAGTACTTGCTCTCTTTACAAAAGAGAGAAAAATACCTATACTAACAAAAAAGACCCAACATCCCCACGTGTTGTTCCCATTATTCCCTATCCCGACCACAAGACCTCCTCCAAATATTCTTGGTCCAAGTCGTGAAACCATCATCAGCCCTGGAAAAGGTGAGGGACTCCCCATCTATCAAGGCAGAGAATGCCGCGGAGGACACCCGTGATATCATTATGGCGCAGCACCTGAGTCAATTGTAAAGAAGCAGTCTCCTTCGCAAGATGGTCAGCTGACATTCGCCTTCCTAAAAACGTGTTGAACGTCCGCCACTAGCAATTGTTGGATATGTACAATACGCATATTTAGATGTTTTACCTCCCACTTCCCAGAAACACAGGATTATAAGAGCGTAATCACCGCTGTGGTATCCACCACCACCACCAAGGGGGTTAGACCGTGTGCCAAGGCAAGCTCCAAAGCCCACAAGACGGTAGTGAGCTCAGCTACCACACTTGTCCCTGTGCCTAATGCAACCTGATATGCAAGGTGTACATGCCCAACCGAATCTCTAATGATGCCCACTGCCCCTGCCAGGCTTGGATTTACAATGGAGGAGCTCTAATGATGCCCGTGTCCCCCTAGGCAGGTTTGACTAGTAGAGGGGCCTCTGCTAGGTAATTCTTGAGTTCTTCAAAGGCCTGCTGACAGCAGACATCCCATTCGAAGCTCTTTGTTTTCCTTAGTACCTTAAAGAAAGGTAAGTTTTTCTCTGTCGCCTTGGAAATAAAATAACTCAGTGCGGCGATCTTTCCCATTAATCGTTGTACTTCGTTAATATTGGCTGGTGCTTTCATGTCTAAGATGGCTTTTATTTTGAGAGGATTGGCTTCAATCGCCCTTTGACAGACCATGAAGTCGAGGAAACAACCTCCCTGTACTCCAAATGAACATTTTCCGGGATTGAGTTTTAATCTATATTTTCTCGAAATAGCAAATGTCTCTTCCAAATCTACAATGTCATTTCGAGCTTCTTTACTTTTAACTAACATATCATCCACGTAAACTTCAACATTTTCCCCAATCTGTGGATGAAATATCTTGTCCACCAAGCGTTGGTAAGTAGCTGCCCTAGTTTTTAGTCCGAAAGGCATGGCCACATAACAGAATGTGCCAGTGGAGGTTATGAAACTGACCCTTTTATGATCTTCAGGGACAAACATAATTTGATGGTATCCTTGTGATGCATCCATCATGCTCAACTTTTGCACCAAGAAGTATAATCAACTAACTGATCAATTCGGAGTAGAGGTAGAAATTGTTTAGGCAAGCCTTGTTGAGGTCTCTGAAGTCAATGCACATCCTCCATTTTCCTCCAGGTCTAGGTACCAGGACAACATTAAATAACCAGTCAGGGAATTATATATTTTCAATGTGTCCTGCCACCAATTATTTGTCTACTTCAACCTGGATTATCTTGTCCTTCTGAGGTCCAAAATATATTTTCTTTTATTTTACTGGCTTAGCATCGAGATTTATGTTAAGATGATGGGTGATAACATTGGGATCAATACTTTTCAAATCCTGAGTGGTCCATGCAAAAATGTTAACATTGCGCAGTAAGCACTGCATTACTTCCTCCCGAATCATGTTATCCATTTAGAAACTGATTCATGTGATTTTTCCCAGATCCCCTGGTGAAAGTTTGAAATTGAACTACTCTTCCATTGGTTGGACCTTGGGGGATGCCCCTCACCTTCTTCGAATTCTTCTTCTTGTCGAGCTCCCTTTCCTCGCTTGTTGGAGGAGCCTCCTTGTAGGTCTCCTCGATATTTCTTTTTTGTCATTTACGTACGACTTCAATATAACATTCTCGTGACTGGAGGGGGTTTCCTTGACCTTCTCCCACGTCTCTAGGTGCTGGAAACTTGATCTTCATATGATAAGTAGAGATTACAACTTGGAATGCGTCAAGGGTAGGCCTCCACAGGATGTCGTTGTAAGCGAACGACACATTTACCACTAGAAACTTCAGCATGCATGTCTTTCGGGGAGACTGGGTCCCCAACATCAAGAGAAGTGAGATAACCTATGGATGGACTACTTCTTGGCCGAACCCGTACAAGGAGGTACTCACCTTTTCTAGGGGGATGTCCCCTAGCTCCATCTGGTTATAAGCTTCTCCGAAGAGTATGTCTGCTGAGTTTCCGAAATCTATGAATATACGCCCTACTTCATAATTGGCAAGTAAGGCGGTGATGACTAGAGCGTCATTGTGAGGAGTTTTTTGCCCAAATTTCTCTATTCGAATTGGATAAGGGGGTTGTCTTCCATTGGCTCCAAATCTAGTACTTCCTTCAAAGATATGCCATGTGTTTCGCTAACTTGTGCCTTACGAGCATGGTGGGAGTCCCCTTTGATCGGTCCTCCTACTATCATATGTATGACTCCCTTACGAGGGGGATCATTGACCTCGCCCTGTTGCTTGAAGCATGCTTGGCACCTTATTTAAGATAAGAGTCTGGACTGGAGGCTTTCGCCTCTTTTGCTTTATCATCTTTCTGCTTCTAGTAGGGTCCCGTACCTCAAGCTTTCTCTCAACATACATATTCTTGTAAATATCTATTTTGGATAAGCCTTTCGATTTCATTTTTGAGGTGCCGACATTCTTCAGTAGTATAGTCGTAATTGTTATGAAAATGGCAGAATTTATAAGACTTGGCACGATGGGGACTCCATGATTTGGGTCGAGCCAATAGGAATTTTCCTTCGACAGCCATAAGGGCCTGGGTGATAGGTACTGTTAGTGGAGTGTATACTGCGTTCACTCTCTGGAAGGGAGACCTCTTGTCCCGAACCTCTGTTCAGGGCTTTTTGTAGGGGGATTTCTCCTTCACTTCTTTTCTTTTCTCTCCACGGATCTCCTTCTTAGCAGCTTGGGCGTCTTCCTTGTTAATGTAGTTGGCAACTCAGACTAAGAGGGCATCAAACTTCAATACAAGTTTCTTGGCTAGGGACTTGAAAAAGTCCCCGTCCAGAAGTCCTTGTGAGAGGGCACTGGCTTTCACCTCTTAAGTAGTAGAAGGCACCTCTAGTGCAGTTCTGTTAAATCTTTGTAGGTATTCCTTCAGAGGTTCATTGTCCTTATGGCATACGGCAAATAGGTTGAGCTCTATTCTCCTGAGTTTTCGACTGCTGGCGAATTCATGTAAGAACAAAGATTGGAACTCTTGGAAACTTCCTATGGCTCTTATAGGCAGTTGGTTGAACCACTGTTGGGCGGCTCTGGAAAATTTGGTGACGAAGACGAGGCACTTGATCCCATCCGTGTACCTATGTAAGAGAGCTGCATTTTCAGAGCGTGAAAGATGCTCTTGAGGGTCCGTTGTGCCATCATATTCAGCAATGGTTAGGGTGTGGCAATTTGTCGGAAGTTCATCCGCCATCACGACTTCAGAGAAGGGGATGCCTTGTCGATCTTCTCCTCTAATCTGGTATTGCATGTCCTGCAAGCCTTTCTAGAGACATTCAAAACGGGCTAGCCATTGTGGAGGGACATCCTGAAACGGCAAGGGGGGGCTGCTTTGATTTCTTCTTCAGGGGCATCCGCATCCTATGGGGTGGCTACACAAGTCGAGGCTAGTGCTGTTACCTATACCCAAATCGCCGCCGAGACTATCTGCTAGATAGCTCACAATAAAGCTGGGGACAATTCCTCCGTAGTGGTATCTGAGGAGGTGCTGCGGTGTGGGGGATCAGCTGTATGGCCTACAACCCGAGTGGGCGGTGGTGTCGGTACCAAAGTGGTAGAAGTAGATCCTCCAGTAATAGCAGTAGGGGCCACCCCGATAACTACCTGCAGAGCCTGGGTGTTGCTAGAGGTATCGATGACCTTCTGCTTGTTAGCGGTGTTACTAGGGATTTCCATTGAAACTCACATCTTAAACTTTTTGTTCCCACAGACGGTGCCAATTGATGCGTGCGAAAGTAGCATGGGTCCAACATGTTTGGACTTGTGATCCAGGCCGAGGCAACGAGAAAGAAGAGCTTAGGAGATGGAACCTGCAAAACAACGGATTAGCACTCTGACGCTCAAGTTAGTACCAATTTAAAGAGAAAACAATTGAAAGAAATTGAGTCAATATGAAGAATCATGATAAGATAATTAAATTGTGAGATAAATCGTATTCAGAGTACAAAGAGAATGCATGATAGCAATCATGAGTGTAGAAAATTTGAGAGAGAAGAGAGTCCCCCTGTTTGGGACCAAACTTGAATATATAAAGAGAGTGTTCCCCCGGGTAGGGATATGCACTGTGCCAAGATTTCGGGGTGAGTGGATAATAGTGATTAAGATAAGATGCTTGTATGATCTTATCCCTTGATCCTTTGTAGATATGCTTGTAATGCAAGTTCCTGCTGGGAAAGGGAGTCCTTGTCTTCTTGAGCTCTCTGTACACTCCTTGATGTAATAGGAGTTCTTTTTTTCCTAGGAGTCTGGAGTGCTGAGGGGACCTCCCTGACCCGTGTCTTCCAGGCAGGATGAGTAGTCCTAGGTAGCGACTTAGGTGGACGCTTTAGGCGGACGGCCTGCAGTAGGCTGACATCTGCTAGCCCCATGCCTTGGACTGGCCGGCAGGCAGTTGGGTCTTCTTCTTCATACGTGTTGCTGGGCTAGTAGGTGGAGTCTTGGGCCTCTCCCTCCTAAAGTCGTGGGACTCACTAAAATATATACTGGGAAACCCTTGGATCATATATATCACTTATAATAATCTTAATTCAAACTTGTGCTTTTTAATTCATTCTCAGTTGCTCATCTAACGTTGATGTTACAATTTTCAAATAATTTGAATAGTTTATCACTAACCAAATTTATAATTTCACATGTTTTATATTTTAAAATTTACTTTTTATTTTCTATATTATAACATATTATTCCTATATCATATAAAAAAAACAAATTAAATTTCTATGATTAATTAAAATATATATTTTTTGGCAATCCTACAAGTTTTATAAATGCATAATATCGTTTTCCCTTCGAACAAAAAGTTTTATAACATAGGTAACATTTTGAATTAAACATTTAGTTTTTCTATTGGTATTCAATATTTTAACAATACGAATGATACATATTTAAACAAAATAAATATGAGATACATTAATTGAAATTGATGCGTATGATTTTAGCACGGGTGCAACAGACTTGGACCTGGATGTCAGATCTGGACAAACTCAAAAATTAACCTGAGAGACAGGACCTGTAAAACAAATAGATGGCACTCCGATGCTCAAGTTAGTATCAATTTGAGAGAATTAATTGTGAAAAATAAGTTGAAATAATGAAAGAAATTATGATGAATGACTTTGTGTCTAAAATCGAGCTTAGAAATCAACTTGAAAAATAAAATAGCAGAGTAACAACAAGGGATTCGAAGTTAGAATGAGTCCCCTGCTTCGGGACTTGACCTGCATTTATAGGGGGTGCCCTATCGGACTTGACTCTTGAATCGGCCTTCAGCTGCAAGAAAATCAGATAAACGTTATTGGGATAAGCTTGTTGATAGGCTTTCATTCTTGAACCAAAAAATGGAGCCCTTGCTTGGATAAGTCTCCTAACTGAGAGGGAGTCTTCCTAGGTCAGGAGTTTGAGGTGACAGGGGATCCTTCCAGGTTGGACTCTTCTTTAGGGCATGATTGGCAATTGATATGCCTGCCACGTGGGGGGCGCCTTCATGTGGACATCCCACGTGTATGCCATGTGGGAGGCGCCTCGACATGGGCTTTGGTCCGGCCTTCTTTGTTGGGCTTTCTCTTTGGGGCTTCGTTCATGATGTTGTGGGATTCCTTCTCTTCTTAGTGCAAATGGGCTTCATTGGATTGACATAGGATTTTATTCTTTTTGGGCTAAAATCTTTTGGGCCATACACATCAGAAATAAAAATTTATTTTTTGACAAAAAATCATTATTATTATCAAACGACAAGTAAAATTTGAAGTGAAAATAGTATATTTTTAACACTACGGGAAAGCAGACAAAAGCTAAATTAGATAGTGTTTAATAAAAAATTACTTTTAAAGCAAACGTAATTGATTAAAGACCATTTTCTCCCAATTTGTTAAAAGGATACTATTTTTGCTTATATTCTTGCATTTGTTGTTTGTCAATAATATTATTTTTATATTAAAACAATAAATTTTTTTTCACTAGTATATTTTTACATTTCATTTTTCTAAATATTAATAGAAAAAGTGAATGTGTAATTTAATAATGCTTCCACAATTAATATAATTGTTGATTCATATACACTAATTAAACTTGCAAGAATGGAAAAAAATTATTTATTATCATAGCTATATAATTTATATTTTTTAATAATAAAGGAATAATATAATTAGATAATATATCAAATAAGATATAAAAAATAATAAAAAATTACTATGTGGAAGTGTAAAATTGATTATTGTTAATTTGTTTTAATTATTTAAAATTTTCAATATTAGAAATTTAAAAAATAGATTAAAACGATAAGTTGAATTAAAATTATTACAATGAGGGTAAAGTAGTTAAAAATGAAGTTGAATGCATTTACAAAAAAAGTAAAAGCAGCTAGAAGCACCTTAAACTATTGGCCTAAAGCGCTTTTCTGAAACAGTTTCAGAAGCAGGTTTGACATCCCAAACACCTCAAAAGTGATTTTTTGGAACCAAAAGTTGAGAAAAGTTTTTCTGAAACTCGCGAAAACACTCCCTACCTACTTTTGATTTTGCTACAACTTCCAATTTTATTTACAAAAATCACTTCTTTAAAATCAGAAGTGTTTGCAAATACTCTCTAAATAGAAAACAATAAAAAGAGTCCCTTACGCAATTTTAAGATTTAATAGTTTTCTTTAATTTTGACTATGTTAATTAGAGAACTAGCACGGTCACATTTTGTGTGTATTATAATTTTATTTTATTCAAATACTTAAAAGTCTTATTTTAATATTTAATACCTAAAAAAATCCTAAAAGATTATAGATAAATTAACTAAACATCGTCTTAGTTACAACTAATTAAAGTTTTTTTCCACGTCTTGTAATCTGACAAGAAGTTAAGAAAATTGAAAATTATGTTATTTTACCATTGAAGTTCGTATGAATTTGTTAATTATTAAATTAATGTTCTTGAACTAAATACAATTTCATAATATTAATATATATATATATATATATATATATATTGATTTACGTAAATTTATCTCAATTTATCTCAGATCATGTTTACATCACCATATGAAATATCCTTTTCAGATTAAATAACATAAATTCCTCCAAGTATAAAACATACAAAGCAGAAAATAGGATAACCACTGTGACGCTCATAGGATTTTATAGGTACTTGGGAGATTTATTAGTAGTAATTATTAAGAAATTTTAAAATCTAACTATAAATAAATTATATGTTGAAATTCGAATATAGTGAAACTTGAACGGAACAAATTGGGCTTCATTATAATATTTGGGATCAAATTATATTAATTAAGAAATTAGGAAGGGACGTAATTGATATTTTAAAAAAAAAATTCAATAATATCATAATATAATAGTATAATAATATAGTATATATATATATACACATAGAAAAGAAGGAAAATAGAGGAAGTGGGCGGAAACAGAAACAGGTATGTTTTCATTTTAAAAATTCTTATTAATTAATATAATTATATTATTTAATTAATCTATTTACTAAAAGTAATTTATATTGGCTGATATACTGTTTAATCCGAGTATTTTATGATTTTGTCAATTAAATTAGTATTGAATAAATATCCCATTTGATTCGAAAATGCTATAGTGGGTTAATTGAATTATTGAATTTGGTAGATTTAATCATTCCTAAAGTTAATCTATTCAATTTCATAGGGTTTATTAACTAAATGCATAATTATATGTATTGGTGTATAATTAAATTGTATAGTAACAGGAATTGATAGAAAATTTATAGAAATATTCCGAAAATTATATATAGGGAATATTATGTTATTAGAAAGAAAAATGAGGCATAATTTGATTTAGAAAATATTACTAAGAGCGATAATATAAAAAAATGATATAAGGGGTTTTATTAAATGAAATCTTATTGGTTAGTTGATAAATTAAATATATAGTTAGGAAGTTTAGTTATTCAAAAGGAAATAGAACGAAGGTTTGAACTTCGAAAGAAATGGAATATTAAAAGGTTGGTGGAAATGTACGAATATTATATAAATTATTAATATTTATGATATTCTAAATATATTAATTATACGTATAATACTTTCTTATAGGACGTGATGACAAAGTAGAGAATTGAGCAGCTCCTTGCATTAATTGAAGCATTTTGGGATTTGAGGTAAGTATAGCTAATTGAATTATATATTTATATATATATATATATATATATATATATGTCTAGTATTATATATATTGATTGCTTGTATATTTGATTGTGAGCTTGGATTTCTATTTATATATGTGGATATTGTATATTAGTTATTTATATATTTGATCGTGGACTATTTGCCTAGATTACCTGAATAATTGTGGAATTGTTATTATGTGACTATCTGTGGTGTTGTTGTATTGAAGCCAGATGAATGATTATGAGTCTAACAATTGATTGTTGAGTAAAATTAAATGAGAAAGTTATTGAAGAGAAAATAAGTATTAAATGGAGTTGATTGATGATGTTAACGATGATGGTGTGTGAATGGAATAAAAGATGTCTTACCTAACTGGGAGGGGGCATACTGCAATGGCTTATGATGATATGATTAATGACGAGCTGTGTGCTGTCATTGATCAGTGGAGATGATGTGACATATCATACGAGCTGTGTGCTATGTGATATGATTGATGATGAGATGCCATACGAGCTGTGTGTTGTGTGGTATTAGTGGTTATGGGATATCATACGAGCTGTCTGCTGTGTGATATCAGGGTATAAAAAAGAAGAAAATATATTGTGATTGAGATGACGATGTGATAGCCGGTGAAGCCATTCAGTGATGCACTCCAGTTTGGTTGAGCAAGGCCCAAGAAAACAAACTAAGATGTCACTATTATGATATAAGCTGATATATGATTATGAGCATGTGTCGTTTCTTATATCTGCTAATAGTATTGATGAGCATTGATCAGTTGATATGCTTGTATTGTGTTTGACTTGGGGTGTATATATATATAATCTGATTGTCAATACTTACTGAGTAGGCAGCTCACGCCTTGCCACGTACTTTTCAGGAGATAGGTGATACTGACTAGCCACATTAGATTGTGATTCGTGCCGTTATATTCATTAGGTGGGTCAGCCGTGACACTTGAAGCAGAGACTTTTGGCTATATGGTTATTAAATATGCTAGGCTATTGTCGGGTTTGTGTTTGTAAATTGTACAGCGAGTTGTTGTGTTGTTTTCTTTTGAGATTTTATATACGAGGACGTGAGTAAATAATATCCTCTAACATTGCCTATTATCTCGTGGAACTTACACACTTTATATTAGTAAACATGAAATATCTTATAAAAAGGATTGTAGTAAGGAGAGAGTATGATAATTAATGGTAATTAAGTATGATATTGTAGGTAGTGCTACAACCACAATAGGGAGACCCTACTATAGCCTTTCAATGTCTAAGTTAGACATGTCGTAAATGATGAATGCTTAAGTCATAAGAAATATTAGGTAAATAAAAGTTGTAATTGGGGCATGGAGGATGATTTTTCAGTTGTATGATTTCACATAAACCACAAATTTAGGAATGAACTATTGGTTATGGTGAATCCATGCATAGGCGCATTCGAATTTGATTGAGACGGGTTGGAACCTTAAGGGTCTATCCATTATTTGGAGTTATCTCTTAAGAGATATGCCGATTTGAATATAGGAAAAACACTTACATGTTGCTTTAATAGTGCATCCATGATCAGGTGGATATAAGGTCCTTGCTAGAGCACTTTTAGAATTATGTAGTCCGTGACATATAGAAACAGTAAGTGTGGTAACTTTGTTGTTTGGTATTTAGGTTTGCTAATTACTCCTTGTTGAAGAGCCTATTTATGGACTCTATCTCGTCGACGGGGCAATAGAACTAGACTTAGGCCCTTGCGACCTGAATGTCGAGCCAACTAGGTCTTGGCATGCTGGGTTGAATGAATGTGGGTATGATTCCTTAGTCTAAATTAGGGCCCGATTTGATGATTGAGTTTGAAAAATTGATTATGCTAGGCATATATATATATATGCATATATTTTTAGGTAAAAGTAATTTAGTTTATATATATATATATATATATGAAATATCTTTTTGCCCCAAATTAACCAAATAAATTTTTATGAATAACTCTAAAATAAGAAATATGTGATAATTAATTAATTTTTTGAGGTTACACATAATATTCAATGTAATAGATAATGATTGTCACAGGGATTTCATGCAGATAAATAACATTTGTTGAATATACTTTTATTATTCAGTATAATAAATACTGATTGTTTTTTTGTGTTCAATATTTATATTAAAATTAAATTTTGTTTTTTTGTCCCCTACCCCGAATCTAGGGGACAACGCATCCCTCAACTCGGAGATAGGCTTCAACAACATAACTAACCGACGATATAGGCAAATTAGGCCTTATCCTAACAACTCCTATCCGCTCTTCCCAAGAATAGAGGGAACATGCAGACTCCAACTGGGAGGGGAAGGGGATGCCCCTTTCCTATAAATACAGGTTCATTCTATCTACGGGACACCTTGACCTCACCTTCAACTGACCTTCAAGAGACATTCTTGCTACTTTTCTCACTCTCTAGACGTCCTCCTCATGTCTCTCACACCTCTCTTACTCTCTAAACACTCTACAAGCACATTAATACGCATTCATACACTTATAAACCTATATTACTTACCATATCTCAATTTATATCACATTTATATACTTTTCTATATTCATATTCTCGAAAATCTAATACTAACTTGGATGTTGGAGTGCTAACTTCTTTTTTGCAGGTCACCCCTCCAGGATCCGCATTCACTTTGGCCGAAGCCTTGAATAATAGTCCATATCCTTTTGGACCCGTATGTTTTTTGAACGCATTATTGGTGCCATCTGTGGGAACATTGATACAAGGTGTGAGATCTATGGATCTACCAACAATGGAGATAGCACCTCTTTTGGAAGGATGGTCTCCCTCCCGTTGGAGGACCTCCCCCTAATGCTTACTACCTCCATTCAAGTCCCTACTTCAGCGGCCCCACCATTATCATTGCTTAATTCTAATATTCCTACTAATTTACTATTCAATGTGCAGAGACCCTTATGAGAGAGCATCCCCTTGATGAGAAGGCGGGAGCACCCTCCCACACAAAAAGACTGGATGACGCACATTGAAAATTTTGAACAGGACCTCTTGAACTTGCAAAGGGGTGTCTTTGCGGTTCCCCTAGAGAAGCAGGAGGGCACCCCCTTTGATGAAGAAATCTTGGCAGACGAACTCCCCCTCAACTTGAAGGAGCCCAACCTGCTATAATACGATGGAACCACGAATCCGTAAGAGCACCTCTCTTGCTTTGAGGATGTTGCCCTTCTACACCATTACACCGTTGGGGTCAAGTGTCGTGTGTTCGTGAACACCTTCACACGGTCAACCCAACAGTAGTTCAATTAATTGCTCTTGGGATCCATCCGATCATTTGGAGAATTTTGCTCTCTCTTTCTCCATCACTTTGCCAGTAGTAAACGATATAAAAAAACAATCATTGAGTATTTTCTCTTTACAACAAAGAGAAAGGGAATCCACAGAGGGAGTATCTTCAATGTTTTCAATTTAATGACCCTAGAGGTCCCTACTGCTACATCTAATACATTAATTTATGTATTTATATAGGGAGTACAACATGGAAATTTCTTCAAGTCTTTAACTAAGAAGCCCCCTGCCAATTTTTACAATCTCCTGGTGCTAGCTGAAAAATACAGAAACTTGGAGGAGGCTAGGGAATACAAAAATGCTGAAAAACGCAAGGAACAAGAGGATGAGAACGCCTTGTTAGAATAAACCTTGCCCCCTAGGCAGGCATCCTCCTCATAAATTCCTGCACCCAGGGGGCATCCCCCTCAGAGAAAAAGCTTTGCCCCTAAGGGGCATCCTCCTCATAAGATAAGCCTTGTCCCCAGGCAGGCATCCCCCTCACCGAATAAGTTTTCACATAAAAACTTCCATCAGAGCGTATTTTTAATATTTTAAATTTAATAATTTTAGAGTGTATTTCACCCCTTTGATGTATTAACATGTGTCTTCTTGTAATAATTTCACGAATGAGGCATCCTTCTTAAACTTCTCATAAAATCCCTGTCTTCCACACATGCATAGAGACCCTCATTCGAGTAGACACTTAGGTCCATCTCTAAGGGACTTGTAAGCTCTATCCCGTGCAGGCACAAAAGCCCTCCTCCGCGGAGGCATCTAAGTCCTGTCTCCAGTAGACACCTTATTCTTCCTCCGGTGAGGTCCCTAAGTCATGTTCCAAGGAAGTACCCCCTCAATAAGCCCCCTCCGAGGAAGCACAATAATCCATGGAAGCACCTCATAAAAAGTCCCGCTCCATATAGGCACAAAGTAAGTCTTGTTTTTTTAATCATGCTTATGCTATTAACATTCTTTATAGGAATTCATAAAGATTCCTTCTTCGGACCTCAGTTCTATAGACGTCCACTTATTAGAGTGGGGGGGGGGGGCTAATGATGTACAGAAAAATAGGTTGGCCTAAAGAGGCCCAAGCGATCCAAAAAAAAAGAAAGAAACGAGAGGACCATAACATCTCAAGAGGATATGGCATCCCCCTCCTCAGACCAAGAGGATAGGGCATCCCCTTACTCAGACCGAGATGACAGGGTATCCCCTTACTCGTGCCATGATCAAATCCCAGCAAAACATTCGGATCAAAAGGCCCACACACGTGGTAGCCCTCTATCCTACATGGCATCTCGTCAGCCCATATGTCAGCAACCACATTGGACAACGTCAGCCCTAGGGGGACTCCCCCTAGCGGCTGGGACTCACTGGAGATGAAGATTCCTCCAAGACTGAAGAATGACTCCAAATCCTAACAGACTCCAACAACCTCCCCGAATCTAGGGGACAAGACATCCATCCCCCAACTCGGAGATAAGCTTCAACAGCATAACTAACTGATGATATAGGCAAATTAGGCCTTATCCTAACAATTTCTATCCGCTCTTCCCGAGAATAGAGGGAACGTGGAGACTCCAACCGGGATGCCCCGCCTGCCCTATAAATACAGGTACATTCTACCCTACGGGGACACCTTGACCTCACCTTCAACTCACCTTCAGGAGACATTCTAGACACTTTTCCCACTCTCTAGAAGTCCTCCTCACGTCTCTCGCCTCTCTTACTCTCTAAAAACTCTACAAACACATTAATATGCGTTAATACTCTTTTACACCTATATTACTACATATCTCAATTTATATCACATTTGTATACTTTTTTATGTTCATATTCTCGAAAATCCAATACTAACTTGAGCGTCGGAGTGCTAACTCCTTTTTTGCAGGTCCCCCCTCTAGGATCCCATTTACTTCGGCCTAAGCCTTGAACGACAGTCCATATCCTTTTGGACCCATGCATTTGTTGAATGCATCACTGATACTTCTATATTGACAGCTAAATAACAATAAAATATAATGACATAAATTATTTATTGTCATAAGGTCGCTTTTATATATATTTTTAATTCCTTAGTGACTACTTTATACACTATTTTTGGTTACTAATTTTACTAATAATAAACTAATTTTGAAAAATAATAATCAATAGTAAAATTATAAAATTCATTATTGAGATAAAATAAAAATTACTATCACTAAATATATATAATTAGTAACATTATGATGATATCACTCACTTTTTCATGTCATCAAATTTCTCTTTTTTTTTATGGTGACATTTGAAGAATTTAATATTTTATTCAATAAATTATCTAATTAAATTATGACAGGACTAAACTACTTTTGTAGCTCTGCCACTTTTTACCTTTTCATATTTTATTGTATAGTAATTTATTCTAGACGTAATAATATTTTTTTTGCATATATGTATTGTTGAAGATTTTTGTTAATATTCAATATTATATTATAATTAAATTTTCTATTTTTGTATTCAATGTTTATATTAAAGTATATGTAACTTTTCATATTTTATTCAATGTGAAAAGTGTTTTGGTTTTTAGCAAATTATAAAAAAAATATGGCATATTAAAAAGGAAATATGGATAAGAGGAACTAACACTCAAAAGATAATACAAAATCAATAAAATAATGGTGGGTATCCTTTTGTACACAAGAAAAGGGCATCTTTTCACCCTCAACTCAAAAATGGGTCAAAATGCACAAAATACAATCCAAATTCATACAGTAAGTGCCTCTCACTGTTATTTCTAATAAAAAGGGGCTTTGTTAAAAGGTTAAAGAAATAGGGTTTTCTTAGCATTGTCAAGTTGGATTTATTTTTGGATAAATTTCATCAAATCCCATGTTTTAAAAAATCAATTGAAAATCCCATGTGTTTAAGAAAGAAGGCAAAATAGCCCGTGTTTTTTTAAATAATTCGCATGCTCCTTCGTTAGTTATTCTTAACAATGTTAAATTTTTAATGAGTTGTTCATTATATATATTCTTATTTTAATAGTCATTGATCTTCAATAGTTCAAAATGAATGATTTAGATTTTAGATTATTTTAAAAATATATTTTGCAATTATATATATACACTCATATATATCATACATAGGCATATAGTGTGCGAGTATATATATTATATATATATATACATTACAACGACAAGCATTGCTTCTATGGGTAGTGACGCTGACTTAGGGCGAAGGTGTAGTGTCGCCCATAGCAAAGAGGCGCAACCTCGCCGTTGCTGCTTAATATGAGTGACAAAGTCGCCTTTTTCTTCTCTCAGAACAAGTGGTTGCAAGAGAAAAAATGGGCCAGATAGTTCAATTTAAGTGATAGTGAATTATCATTGTACGATTATTGGTTGTTGTGGTCAGCGGCAAAGAGGGAGGAAAGAAGGATATTTTTTTTTTTTTTTGAAAAGGTAAAAAATTATATATATATTTTTAAGAAATTAGTAAAAATAATTTAATTTATTTAAATTTAAGAATAGTAAAAATAATTTAATTTATTTAAAATTTAAAATAATATAATGGAAATTTCAATTTAAATATTGTTTATAGTAAATAATATACCTTACAAAAATTTGGTATACTTTTTTTGGTATTCTGATTTGTAATCAATATATTCTATGAATCAATAAAATTTATTAAATATATTTTATAGTGGCATGAGTTCGAGTCTTACTAATATGTGGATATTGGTCTACGTCTATAGTGGATATTAGTCTACTTTAATAGTAGTTATTTGTTAAAAATATATTTAATACTGATAATTAATGTATATTAATTAGTAATGAAAGAAATTATAATGTAATTATAATTAATAACTACCTACTCTTCAAAATATGACCCCGATAATTTTTGGTCAAAATTTCAAACAAAAAGTGGCAGAGTGTGCAATTTGCCAAGTAATTAGTACTTAGAGAGTGAAAAATGTAAATAATGAAGGGAGTCTCATTCCAAAAAATAAATGTAACTGAAGGGTGTAAAATGACAATTGTGCGAAAATGTAAATAAATGTAAGTGAACCTATACATACTCTAGTTTGAATCTGATCGAAAGAGGTATGGGACCAATATTGTGAAATTGGATCGATGATTGAATTGAACAAATTACTAGGTCACTGGTCCGATCGGATTAAAAAAGTAGATGAAGCCAGAATATATTATATACATGTCATGTTTTTGTTATGTATAGTGAATCCAACTCTAGCAAGAAGGGGAGTGTTTCCTTAAAATGAGTCATTATCACCTTTGTTGTCCGAATTAGAAATTTCTCACGTCTTTAGCTTAAATTCCCGTAGACGATGCCGGTGATGTGTTTCAGGATCCAGTAGCACCAAAAAGATCGAATGATTTTTTTGAAAATTCTAAAATTATCAGAGAACTAACATGTAAAACAATGGTTAGTACTCCAATGCTTAAGTCAGTAACATATTTAACAAATCAAATAAGAAAAACTTGAATAAATGTGAGATTCTAGTGAACTAAATTGTATAAACAGGGATTAAGTATTTGAATATGAAAAATGAAGCTGAAATCCAAGTAGAGAATACAAAAAAATAGTAAGGTCCATGCAACCTTACTGTTTGAGAAGTATGGTGAGTTTTCTATGCTTTACCTACCTTGTTGACTTACCTTAAACCTCTACTTATAGGAGGGTTTTGAGAGAGATTTTCTATTTGTTAGGTACAAATAAGATATCCTAAGGATCCGTAGGATATCAATTTTAGAGATGATGTCTATCTGTCTTTTAGAGTTATTTCTTAAGAGATATGTCGGTTTGAAGGAGTTTTTGTCAATCAATTGGGAATATAGGAAAAATGGTTACCTACTGCTAGTACAGTGGGTTTAGCTGGACAAGGTCCTCGCTAGAACCCTTTTAAGGTGATCTGACCTATGGCCTATAGAAACGACAACGACCTTGTTGTTTTGTAATTGGGCTTGCTGATTGCGCCCTGTTGACGAGCATGTTTATGGACTCTATCTCGTCAATAAGGCGATAGAACTAGAATGAGGCCCTTGCAGCCAAAGAATTGTATTAGGCTAGCAGGATCTTCTCTTGTTGGGTTGCATAAATCGGGGTATGACTCCTTAGTTTGGATATGGACCCGAGCTGATGATGGGTTTGAAAACTTAATTGCAGCAGGCATCGCCCTACAATTTTTTTTCTACCTGATCTAAGAATTCTAATTCTTACTGAGTAAGTACTTTAGTTATATATATAATTTCTTATTGCCCCAAATTTAACCAAATAAACTTTTATGAATAATTCTAAAATAAGAAATATGTGAAGAAGAAGAATAGACTTTATATTTGATAATTAATTAATTTACAACAATTACATAATATTCAATGTAATAGCTAAAGAGTGTTATAGGGGTGTCACATAGATAAATATATTTGTATAACATTATTTATGTATAATGCTAGTACTAATATTCATATATATATAAATACATATGATTTATATTATCAATTATGTCTAATTTATATAATATAATAATTTGTTATAGACTTAATAATGTTTTTTACACATATATATTTGGTGAAGATTTTTGTTAATATTTAATCTTTATATTAAAATTAATTTTTGTATATCAAAATTTATCTAATATTCAGAAAAATATATTTAATTATTTATCATTTAATCTTTATTTATGGCTTTAAAAGTATTTTCAAAATTTTATACTTTATTCAATATGAAAAGTGTTTTATTTTTAGCAATTTATAAAGAAAAGTATATTTAATGTGCATATTAACACAAAATGTGGATAAGGGGAAAAACACACTCAAAAGATAAATTCAAAATAAATAAAACAAACATGGATCCTTTTATACACAAAGAGCATTATTGTCAAATTTAATCCAAAAATAGGTCAAAATAAGGAAAAAATAATCCAATTTCAAATATAGGCTAATTGTCCTCCCACTTTCCGTTATTTCTAATGGAAGGAGGCACTGTTAAAGGTTAATGAAAATATAATATATTTTTTTTGTCTATATTTAACATAGGGTTTTTTTGTGGATAAAATGTATAAAAACCCCCATGTTGTAAAAATTCAGTTGAAAACCTATTGCGGCAAAAAAAGGTGGGGAGGGGGGGCAAAAAAAAACCCTTGATGTTAAAATTTCTTCTTATGATCTCCCCTCCGTTAGTTATCCTTAATGATGTTAAATTTTTTAAGGAGTTACCCATCATACTTTTTATTTTAATAACCATTGATCTTCAATAATTCAAAATAAATGGTTTAAAATTTAAGTAATTTTAAAAATATATTTTGCATTTATATATATATATATACTTATCTATATCATACATATGTAATATAGGTGTATATATATACATTATACATCGATAATGATATGTATAGCTCCAGTGATTTCACCCATTACATATTTTAGAGAAGCCCATAGCTGTAGGAGGGAGAGTTCCTAGGCTTTCCCCTACCAGCCCAGCCGCGCATGGGAAGAAGAAGGCCCAGTCTACCCACTAGTTTGAACCAAAGGAACAACCCGATCATTATTGGCCCATCACAGGATTTCCCACATAAGCTGCCACCTAAGACTATCTGTCATACCTGGAGGATATGAGGCCATACAGATCCCCCCAAAGAGTCCATGAAGATAATGACTCCTTCCCCTAGCAAGAATCTACAAACATATCTACAAGGATAAGATAACATCAGTACCTAACCTCAACCACCTGTATCCATTCAACCCATAACTCGGGGAATGTGTAAACTTCCACACAACAGGGACACTCCTTCTATATAATCAGGTCTTGTCCTAGGCAGGGGGACGGTCTTCTCTCACTCTCTCTCTCTGGAATTCTCTACTCTTATAATCAATACTTTGTGTTCTTTTCGCACTCTGAACACGACTCATATCACGGATCTAAGCATCCCATTACGATTATTTACTTCAATTCCATTTCTCTTGATTATTTTTCTCTTTTTTAGCCGATACTAACTTGAGCGTCGAAATGCTAATCCATTATTTTGCATGTCTCGTCTCTTAAGCTCTCTTTCTCATGGCCCATGTCTAGATAATTAGTCTAATCCTGTTGGACCCGTGCTATTTTTGCATGCATCAGATAACAACGACCATTGCCTCTATAGTTGGTGACGCGGGCTTCAGACAAAGTGATGGTCTACAGACGAAGAAGCATGGAAGAAGAATAAAAAAAAAAAGAAAAGGTAAAAATATTGTCTCTTTAAAAAATTTAGTAAAATTGATTTAAATTATTTTAAATCCGAGAATAGTAAAAAATAAAGTATTAAAATTTTATTTTAAATACATATAATGGTAATTTCAATTTAAATATTGTTAAAAAATTGGCATACTTCTTTTAGTATTTTGATTTGTAATTAATATTTAGTCATGTTTTATTTTTACTTTTTAATATGCATACGTACTTATAATTGATTTTGTTTAAGAGGTCCTATAGAAAAAACTACATTGTTTAATATCCATAATAAATAAAATATTATTCCTAAATTAATGAATTTATAAATTTTTTAAAGTATAAAATTTATATTTATCTATTTAGATATTTTTGAGTCGATTAGACGTTAAATTCATTTAAATTAATAATCTTCGTGAGTGAAGTGATGATTGTATAAATATGATTAAGTTGGTTTTTATAATTTAATATGATTGACAATAATTTTTGCTATATTTGTGATATATATATATATGTGTGTGCGTGTGACACCCCCTCCATAATGACATTTAATTACCATCAGAACTCATAATTATCCCAATAAGATAATTGACAAAGTGAATTTCATACTTCATTATAAAGTTTAAAACTCTTTTTGAATCAGCAGTCCGGATGGAAGAAGCGGTAATCGAAGATAAGAAGAAACTTGAAGAAAAGAGGAAGTCAACGTATACGGTAGGGGAGTTGAGTAGTTGACTAAGAGAGGAACCGGTCGTTCATTTTCAGCAGGAGGTGGGAACTTTTCACGTGGTGGTTCTGGTTTTCGAGGAAGTAGCGGGCCAACATTAGGTGGACCAATGGGTTTCAATAAAGGTCCGATTGACCGCAGTTCATCTACTATGCCTTCTATTGGATCAGGCCGGGGAGTTGGATAGGGTTATAGCAGGGGGACAACTTCTACTCCGAATTGTTCTATCTGTGGGAGACGATATTTTGGACAATGTTGGGGACCAGGTGCCATAAACAGCCAAAAGTCTGTGCTTCAAATGTCACGGCTAACCTACCTAATGAATATAATGGCACGAATCACAATCCAATGTGGCTAGTCAGTATCATCTATCTTCTGAAAACTACATGGCAGGGCGTGAGCTGCCTACTCAGTAAGTATAGCCAATCAAATTATATATATATACCCCAAGTCAAACACAATACAATCATATCAACCATTCAATGCTCATCAATACTATCAGCAGGTATAAGAAACGACACATGCTCATAATCATATATCAGCTTATATCGTAATAGTGACATCTTAGATTATTACCTTAGGGCCCTGCTCAATCAAATTGGAGTGCATCACTCAATGGCTTCGCCGGCTATCACATCGTCATCTCAATCACAATATCTTTTCTTCTTTTTTTTCCCTGATATCACACAACACACAGCTCGCATGATATCCCATAACCACTGATACCACACAACACACAGCTCGTGTGTATCTCATCCTCCACATTGATACCACACAGCACACAACTCGTGTGTATCCCATCCTCTCACACTGATACCACACAGCACACAGCTCGTGTGTATCCCATCATCTCCATTGATGAATGGCAGCACACAACTCGTCATTGATCATATCATCTAAGCCATTGAGTATGTCCCCAGCTAGGTAAGCCATCATTTCATTTAATCCCCACATTAACATTATTAACTTTCTTATTCAATTTCGTGTAATAATTATTTCCTCGTCAATCACTTTCATTTCAATTTGCATCCACTATCAAATTACACAACCACACAATCATTCAACCAACTTTCGTGTAGCACAATCACAACTTTCGTGTAGCACAATCCCATAGATAAAGATAATCTTAATCACCATCAACATCCATGAACGAGTATACATACAATTCATATTTTATCCATATAAATATATACATAAACCCAACATTCAATATATGACACTCATATAGACATATATATACTCTAACAACAACCAACATCCACCATCAAGTATATCTATCAACAATCCATATATACATAAATCCAACAAGCAATACTATATTTCACACACATATATATAAACCAATTAGCTATACTTACCTCACTTTTCCCAACTATTTAAATAGTCGAATGATGTGTACAATCCTGAACGTTGTTCTCGTGTCCTAAAATGGTATAAGACGTACTGTCAAAATGAATCAATAACGTTGTAGTTTCTTCATAAAGCATTAACCACGTTCGTACACTTCTTATTAATCTCTGAATATCTCATTCTATAAAATTCATATCTTTATTCCATTTTCTTCTACATAAAGTAGACTCAATTATCTTTCCATCAATATATATATGCTAGGCTTTTGTCGTGTTTAATTTGTATTGCGGGTTGTTACGTTGTTTTCTTTTGAGATTTTATATATGAGGACGTGAGTAAATATTATCCTCTGACATTGCCAATCATCTCGTGGAACATATACATTTTACATTAGTAAATATAAAATATCTTATAAGACGGATTGTAGTTAAGGAGAGAGTATGGTAATTAGTGGTAATTAAGTATGATATTGTAGGGGGTGCTACAGTGTGTGTCTTTGTCTAATTTAAGATTGTTTTAAATTACATACTTAGAAAAGTGCATATCTCACTTAAAATTTATGTTGACACAATTTGCAATATCATTTTAATTTATTTTTTAGCGTAAATTGGATAACGAGATTTTATATATTTATTTTTATAGGTTCCTCAGGAAAATAAAAAAACTAATTTTTCTGATGCTTTAATTTAAATTTAATAAATATGACTCATTAATGATAACAATTGATACCTAAGTTCAAGTAATTACAATGAGTTTAGGGTTTTATAGAAATATCAAAAGAGAAAAAAATTATTCATTTGAAATTCAAGTTGGCATTTATAATTTATTTTTCTATTGTAATTTGAATAAGAAGATTAGTTGTTGGTTAAAAAATATATATAAATGATAGTTGAAAGATGTAATTCTAAACCTGTTATAAATGATAAAATTATATGTTAAACGTATTCATCTCAGGCTCATAATCTTCTTTCTTCTCTCCAGTAAAAAAGGGGTTTTCTCCCGTCTTTCTCTCGTTTATCTACCCTCGATCTTCACCTCCAAGACTCCACCAACTGTGGCAAGCCACCACTGCCAGCGACACGCTCCTGACATTACGGCAAACCAATCGCCGCCCAAACCCTTTATTTTTTGGCTCTCCACGCGCCCGCACACGCATCCTTAGACTGCAACACAAACCCCCCTCTTTCATGAATCTTCTCACTATCTCTCTGTTTGTCACCGTCGCCGGCTACCAACGCCGACATCGGAGTCCCCTTACCCCCATGACTTTTCCGACCATCCACCGGCCTTCTCCACCGGTCTTCAACCAGATTTCAGCACCGCCCCTTCTTTCTCTTTTTTTCCGTTCTACACCGGCCACCATTAGATGACAAGAAAGGAGTGGGATTCGTTCAATGATCTGGTTCTGTCTCTCCAACAACTTCAAGTATTATTGTTCCTAAAAAATGCCCAACTAGTTCAAAATCTTGTTCCCCAGTCGGGCTGGGAGAACCTAATTGTTATCCCATACTGAAGGTCTACGATGGTTAAGGTTATTAGCTATAACATTAGTTTATCTTTCATATATAAATGATTGTAGACTATGAACCTCCAACTGGCTTTTGTTTTGAAGTTAATGATGATTCTCTTGTAATCTAGGTAACTCTTTAGAGGGAAAAATGTTTGGATCTTGAACTTTTGCCAACGCAGATACTGATATTGCTGTCACTCTTGACTGAAGGATGACATCAACATATTTGATTACAATGTTCAAGAGCGCATAAATGATTTTGTAACTATTGCATTCTAACAGGTAATATGTGGTTCAACTGTCTTTGTGTTGTCGAACTTTGATTTCCCATTGCACTTTATTATGGTGGTTCCTGCAGTAATTATGAAATACTTAGCACTTGCTCCCTAATTTTTTCTTCTTTAACCCCCTTTCCGGATAGGGTTTTTTGAAATGGTTCAAATGAACTTCTTAGGAAACCATCTCCTCTTGGTTTTGTTTGCAGGCTGATGTTACTCGTTCAATTCATGTCATGTGACTATGGGCACAGATTTCAAGTATCAATATGCAGAGACATGGTTCCTGAATATGGACAAGGTCATGCATTATTTGAATCAAGTTAGTATTTATGTGTCTGCTTCTGCAAGAGATACCTCTTGTCCCGTCTTTCTTTCACTAGTTTTTTCTGTTTGATTTTTCGTCTTACATGGTTATGTTTAATCGAGCTTCTCAAGATTAGAATGATATGTGACGTCCTAACTTATATCCTGGCGTGCGTTGTTGATGTTACTGTTGAGACGCATCAAATTTTATGTTGTTTTTTATGTTCTATAACAAGGTAGATTTAATTTTATTATCTTTCATCTCCTTCACACTTTACTTTTGGAGCGGTGGGTCTTTTTAGAACAAGCTTCTATGGGAACTCTGGTTGGCATCTAAAATATATTTTTTTTAAGTTTTTGGTTATTTTTCTGATGATTTTAAGAAAAAGCGGAATGTTTTGATTTATTTAATTTTTTCTAGAGCTTGATGTTGCCTTCGGTGCAATTTAAGAAATTGCTTCATGGTTGCAGATAAATGACCGGTACAAATTTCCATTGAAAATTGATCTAGACTGAGTACAATGGGAAGTGTTTGTCACCGGAAGCAGATAGGAGTTTACCAAACCTGTACATGCTTCACAGGTCACTATGCACTATTTACTTATAATTCTTTGCAACAATCATTTTCTGTACCTTTATATTTATCCTTTGGTATTCATGTTTCCAGTAGGGTTTGGTTGGGATGAGGGAGTGAGATATGAAATTCTTCAATTGAAAAGTTCAGAAAAAATAGAAGCATGAGCAAAAATGTTGGATCACAGAAGTTGATCCATCAGAACAACCTCTCACGCTTATTTGGTTACTGATATTTGAAGGTTGTGCTACTAACTCAGTCAAGCTCATACATAGACCTGCTTTGCATAACGTTTTAACTTCTGATTGCTCATCTTGTTTTCTTGAGTTCTTTTTGTTTACTAGAATGCTCGGCTTGAATGGGTGCTTTAGAACTGTTTTATCATCATAGAATTATTGTGTCCTCCATTCCAGCCTTTTTGCTAGTTGAGCCCAGGGATTGTTCTTAGCAGATGACCATCTTTTGATACTAATTAATTTTGTTAGTGCCTAATGCCTTTGCTTCCTTTTAATCTGACTTGTCAAGGCTTCTTCTTATTGGAATCTAGACTCCGGGACCTTTTTGCCTCTTGTTGTTACACTGTTTAATGTTTTCTTACTTTTCCATTGAAACTATGGAAAACTTTCCATTTTTTATTTTGAACGAAAATAAATGGTGGCTTTGAAATTATTTAGTTTCCTTGATAACACTCCAATTTTCTTAATTTTTCTATGAAATCTTTGAGTTTCCCAGAAAATTTTTATTGTTCCTGATTTCTTGCAAAAAATTTATTTCAGATTTTTTTAGCTATGGATATATGAATTAATGTTGCCACACATAAGTATTTTATTTAATGATAATTTATCCAATATTACACTAACCTTAGTAATGTTATATGCATACATTAATATATTAAAGTAATCAAGACATTTTATGATAATAGTTGAAAAAATAAGTACTCTATTATTATTTAGATTCAATAACAACTACATCAAATAATAACTCTAAATATATAATTATACTACCTGAATACCAAGTCCCATCAAAGCCATGTGGGTCCCCATGATGATTTTCTTGGTGCTCCCCTGGAGAATGTGAGAGAAAACCTAAGGAAGGTCATCAAAGAGGATCAAACTAATTCTCCTAAACATGAGGCTTGATAACTCTGATGATGAAACACAAGACACAGATGCTAATGGTGGACCAGAGAAGCCGAACACATCAACTAAGGCTGGCCATCAGGTTTTAAGTATGTTGAATCGGTATGAAAGAAATTCGAGAGGGAAAGTCTAAAGGGTGTCGAATGCAAGCAATGCAAGAAGTTCTATGATGTTGTTCTCCCTGGTGCAGGCAACAACTCTAATAATGATAAGGAAAACATAATGCAGCGAGCATCACAATGGAGTGTCTAGGCATCGATATAGGTATGCACCTCCATCAACACCCGAGGAATTTTGGAATATTTGATTTGAATCTGAAATGTAGGTTCCTAAGTTAAATTTGTATATTCGAGGTTGATTTATCTCAAAAATTTGCTTAAATTTGTTGCTCTTTTATATTCACGATTACCACCTCCTATTACTACACTAAAAGAGGAGTCAGCCTAGCACGAACTTTACAATGTCAAAATCAGGTAATACTTGTCGCATAGAGTCGTGGAACACAAATCACTTTCTCATTCACTAATGATGGTTTTTCGGGGTATAAATAATGTGGATAAACAGAAAATACATAAACTATTCCCTTTGTTGCTGGATTTAGATATTTTCAGATGCCTAGAAAATGATGATTTTATGATAGATACTTAATTCTCGTTTCCTTTGAATTATTTGGTTTGACTTTTTATAAAATTTTCCATTGATCATTAGGAAATAGAAACAAGTTGGTATTGCTTAGTTAAAGAGGCCATAAGAAATTCTAGGTATGTGGCTGCTGGAAACTACCATACAATGCTAAACTGTGGTATAATATTTGATATAAAAAAGTTCCAGTGCGTACATACATATTGAAAGTAAAGCTTATCTTAACTTCTATTTTTATTGAATCTGAAGATTAGTAATTTTTTGTTTTAGTTTTTTGGTTGACTTATCTCATGTCTACTGATATCCTTTCTTGATATATAGAATTATAGATCTATTGCGGTATCATCCCAGAATATTTACTTAACAGCTTCCATTTTCCTTTGCTGCAGGTGTTAATAGAGCTTTGGCTATCAATATCTAATGCTTCTCCACGTAGAGGTATGTTAACACTCAGTTTTGGATAATAAGCATTTTTGTCGCAATTATATCTATTTTCCATTTTGTTAGGTTAGTTCTGAAGTTACTAGCACTTGTATGTGCTTGTCAAGTTAAATATTTCAATTATGCTAAAAAAGTAAATTGCCACCGTTTTACATCGTGAATGCTAAATTGCTCTTTTCGTGGCATACTCTTTTGGCTGTTGAGCAGCATTTCTTTTAGACTTTAAAACCCAAAAGGATATGATAATTCATCTTAACGGCACCTTTATTGTCTTTTTGTAGTCGAGGAACTCAAGACCAAGAAGATTCTTGTACGAGATGGGGAGACACACGGTACATTTGATGTACTATTGTGGTAAGTTTTTCTTGTGTCATGTTATAAATATATGACCTCTTTGTGCCTTCAAAATGTTCATAAAATATGACATTATCTTTGATGATTTTGCTTCCTGGAGTTTGTAGATAATATATTTTTCAAAGACACACAGCAACGGTCACCCATTGCGGCTCTCTCATGATGGTTCAAGTAAAGACAACGAGGCCCAAACGGAAGGAATCTTCTAGCACAACCCCCTTTGATGCCTGCACCTCTGCCACCCTCCTCTGTCTAACTGGCATTGACACCATCCAAAATTTCAGGGACGTGCTCTCTCCCCTTTTACTTTTTGTTCCATGTTTTTAGTGAGGACCAAGCATGAGGAGGTATGTGGTGCTTGTGATTGGTTTTGGGGGAGGTGGTTGGATTGTCTTTATAACACGATTCTTGCAAAATTGATTGTGTTGTTGAAAATCTGAATGTTGAAATTTTAATTAATGTTTGGAATGTGGATGTGTGGGGCTCTAAAATTTTGATTTGGGGGTTGACAACTCTAGTAAACACCGAAACATGTGAACGAAGTTAATGTGTTCTTGAGAAAAGTATGTGAATTATCCCATTGTAGTAGCTGAATTTTCTGATTGTTATCTTGTGACATCCCTTAGGTTAATAGGAATTTTTGGTTTTAAGTCGAGATAAGTCGGAGAAACTAGCACTAGTGCATATTAAAAATAATTGCATGAACTATGTGGCATTGACTGCGTCAAATGACAATGTTCAAAAATCAACACAAAAACCCTTTCTGTGAGATTTTGCGCCAAAGCACTTTCGTTTAGATAGTGCTCCTATATTTCTTTTGATTGAGGGTATCATTATATATGTGGAATTGTATATTGGTTGTTTATACATTTGATCATTGACTATTTGTTAGGTTCCCTTGATATCAGTGAAATTGTTATTATGTGTTATATGTGGTTGTATTGTACGAACGAGAGATGAATGATTATGTGGTCCTATAATTGAGTAGTGAATGATATCGAATGAAAAAATTATTGATTAGAAGATAAGTATTAAATGGAATTGAACGATGAAGTTAATGATATTGTTGTTGTGAATCGAAATAAAAGATGACTTACCTAACTTGGGGGCATACTGCAATGGCTTATGATGACATGATTAATGACGAGCTATGTGTTGTCCTTGATAAATGGACATGATGTGACATATCATACAAGTTGTGTGTTGTATGATATGATTGGTTATGGATATCATACGAGTTGTGTGCTGTATGATATCGAGAAAAATAAATATATATTGTGATTGAGATGATGATGATAACCGGCAAGGCCATTGAGTGATGCACTCCAATTTAGTTAAGCGGGACCATAAGAAAATAAACTAAAATATCACTATTATGTTGTTGGCAGATATATGATTACGAGCATATGTTATTTCTATAATTGAAGATATTATTCGATGAATATTAGGTTGGTTGATATGATTGTATTATGTATGACTTGCGATATATATTATATATATATATATATATATATATTGATTGGTTATACTTACTGAGTAGGCAACTCACTCCTTGCCACATACTTTTCAGGAGATAGGTAACACTGACTAGTCATATTGGATTCTGAGCCGTGCTGTTATTGTGAATAGGTAGGTTAGCCGTGACAACTGAAACCGATTTTTATGTGAATATTAAATATACTGGTCTTTTGTTCGGTTTGCATTTAAAATTTTGTACAATTAGCTATCGCGTTACTTTTCTTCGAGGTTGTGTATCTAAGGACATTTGGGGAGAGTAAATGCTAACTGTTGACGATGCCTATTTTCTCCTAAGACATTTATATATTATATTGATAAATGAAAGTACCTTATAAGAGGGGTTGTACTTAAGGGAAGGGTATGATAATTAGTGGTAATTAAGTGTAGTGTTGTAGGGGGTGTTACATTGGGTGGTATCAGAGGAAGCCTACATTTCTATGGTGATAGGTTGACTTTGAAATGGGTCTAATGGTTGAATTGTTTAATGTAGAATGGTTTCTCAAAGTGCACGTGCTGACATAATATCTAGTAGAGATGAGTCAGTGGAGTCCGTAGAGGGCTCGGTGGCACCTTTAAGTGCAGGTGGAGTTGAGATAGTTCGAGAGGGTATTGGTACTAATGCCCCAATTCCTCCCCGCAGTGCTCCAATGGTAGAGTTACCACCTGCATATGCACAGATTTTTCAGATGGCCTTCCAGGCCTATGCACAAGCCCGAGCACAATTACTTGCATAGACGCATGCACTCGCTCTAGTGCCGACACTAGTGGTTCTTAAGGTTGACCGTAATTATGAAAGAATCAGAAAGATGGGAGCTACAGAATTTGAGGGTACCCTAGACCCAGAGGTTGCCAAAAGATGGTGGGAATAAGTCGAAGATGTGATGACCTTAGTGAATTGCACTTCGGAGAATCGACTTAAGTATGTTGTTTTGTTGTGCATGGGGAATGCTCTGATTTGATGGAGGTCAATAAACAGAGGATATGAGACAAGAGAGATAACTTGAGCCGAATTTGAAAGAGAGTTTGATGATAAATATAAACCTAAGATGTTTCGAGACAAAAAGAGGATAGAATTTCTTGGAGACATTATTTGTACGGAAAAAATTTTCAGATTTTCATCGATACAAGAGTTTGAAATATATTTTGACGCAAAAGGAACTAAATTTGAGGCAAAGTAGATGGATAGAACTATTGAAAGATTATGACTACACTATTGATTACCTTCCAGGGAAGATGAACGTGGTAGCAGATACTTTAAGTAGAAAGAGTTCAAGTGCATTAGCCGGTTTGGGGAGTCACAATCTGACATTGCTACTGGATATGAGATCTATGAATACGAAATTGAAGTTGATTAGATGGCAGGATTGTTGGCAGCGTTGCAACTTAAGTTAGATTTTGTGGATCAAATCAAAGAAAGGCAGACTCAAGATTCTTTCTTGTTACAGATGCTAGAGAGAATGAAACAGGGTAAGATTTTCGATAAGAGCTGATGGAGTGATAGTGAATGGGGAGCGAATTTTTGTACCCGACGTAGATGGGTTTACAAAGGGAGATTTGGCGACAAGTTCATAATGCACCATAGACCATGCATCCTGGTACTACAAAGATGTATCAAAATTTAAGACTGTAGTACTGGTGGCAGACAATGAAGAAGGATGTGGCAGAATTTGTGGCCAAATGTATGATGTGTTAACAGGTAAAAGCATAACATCACGCGCCAGCAGGTAACCTTCAACCTTTATTAATACCAAAATGAAAGTGGGAAAATAATACTACGGATTTCGTCGTAGGGTTGCCATGTACACTCAGGAAACATGACGCTATTTTGGTAATTATGGATAGACTAACGAAATCAACTCATTTCTTGCCGATACGACTAGGTGATTCTTTGGATAAGTTAGCTGAGTTGTATGTTTTCTGAATCGTGAGATCACATGGGGTACCTGTGTCTATTTTATCTTATAGAGATTCTTGATTCACCCAACATTTTTTGGGAAGTTTACAAAGGGCGTTCTGCACAAAATTGTATTTCAGTACTGCATTTCATCCTCAGACAGACCAACAGTTAGAAAGAACAATTTAGACCCTAAAAGATATGATGAGGGCTTTTGCAATGGAGTTTAAGGTCAACTGATCCGATCACTACCTTTGATGTTGTTTTCATATAATAATAGTTTTCCTTTTAGTATCGGTATGTCCCCATATGAAGCTTTAAACTATGTTGGGATATTAAGTGATTACGATAACTGGAAGGTCCTGAATTGGTGCAAGAAACGTGGGAAAAGATACAAATAGTGAACAAGTGTATGAATGTAGCTCAAGATCGACAGAAAAGTTATGCTAATAAACACCATAGGGAGATGGAATATGAAGTAGGTGATAAGATTTTTCTAAACGTATCTCCATGGAAGAGCCAATGGAGATTTTAGATAGAAGTGTAAGAAAATTGAGAAATAAAGAGATACCAATGCAGAAAGTGAAGTGGAGTCATCAATCTCCGAGAGAGACTATTTGGGGGGTTAAGGAGCATATGAGAGGAAAATATCCCTATTTATTCCAATGAGCGGGTAAGTTAGTTAAATTTCGAGGATGTGAATTGTAACATCCACAGATTTTATACATAATTAAGAGATTAATTGTTAATTATTTAGAAAAAATTAAATTTAAAACTTAAATAAATTATATATTAAAATTGGAATGTAGTAAAAATTGAATGGAGTAAATTAGAGCTTATTATAATATTTGAGAGCAAATAATATTATTAAGAAATTAGGTAGGATGTAATAAAATTTTGTTTAAAATGTTTAAATTAAAAAAATAATATAAAAGGGGAACTTGGCAAGTTGGTTGCCAACCCACCGCCTCACCTCTTTATATATCAATAATACAAAACTCACACACATTTTATAAAACACACACTCACGCACACTCGACAATGCAAATGAAGAACATGTATGTAAATTTTGATTTTTAATTTATATAATTATATTATTTAATTAGTCCAATTATTAAATATAGTTTATATTGACCAATTTGTTGTTTAACTGAAAATTTTTATGAGTTTGACTATTAATATTAGTGTTGAATTAAATATCTCAGTTGACTTAAAATTGATGTAGTTGGGTAATCAAAATACTAGGTTTGTTAGATTTAATTATTACTATAGTTAATTTACTCAATTTCATTGGGCCTACTCACCAGATGCGTGATTATAATTATTGGTGTTTAATTAAATTCTATAGCAACGAGAAATTGATAGAAAACTTATAAAAATGTTCGAAAATTATATTTAAGAAATATTAAAAAAATTATATTTAAAAAATATTATGGTTATTAAAAAAATAAAATTCTCGTGATGATTCAATTTAGGGATATTACTAAAAACGTTAGTTATAGAGATATAAGCGGTTTGTACTTGAGAATCTTAAAAATGTAGTAATTAAAAGAAAGTTGAACAAAGAGTTGAATTTCGGTATAAATAGAATATAAAAAGATTGGTAGGAAATAAATAAATATTATATAATACCTTATGTTGAATTTACAATATTTGCCACATATTGATTATATATATTACAATTTACTATAGAACGTGACTATAAAGTGGAGGGTTGAGCAGCTCTTCGTGTTAATTGAATCGTTTTGAGATTTTGAGGTAAGTATAGATAATTTTGAGTTTGTGTATATATTATATAAATTTATTATAAAAATAATATATTGATTGTTTAATTTATATATATATTTGTATGTACATAATATATTGACTATTTATATACTTGATCGTGGATGTTGGTTATTTATTAGGACTACTTTTATAGCTCTAAACTTGCTATTATTTGTTTATTTGTGACTGTGTTGTACAAATGTTAGATGAATGATTATATGGTCATATAATTGATTGTGGAATGACGCCGAATGAGAAAGTTATTGACGAGAAGATAATTATTAAATGAAATTGAACGATGAAGTTAATTATGTTGGTGTTGGGAATTAAAATGAAAATGATGGCTTACCTAACTGGGGAACATACTGTAATAGCTTAGAATGATATGATTAATGACAAGTTGTGTGTTGCTATTGATCAATGGAGATGATGGGATACCATACATGTTGTGTGCTGTGTGGTATCAGTGATGATGGGATATCACGAAAAATTTATCCTAATATCTTACTAATGAGGGTCAATTTTCTTGCTACACTATAATATTGAAGGATCTGCACGGAAAATTCTAAGATCAACAGGGACTAACTTTCCAAAACAAAGGTTAGCACTCAATGCTGAAGTTAGTAACAATTTTACTTAAGAAGAATACAGAAAACTTGAATTAAAGTGAGAATAATAATTTAGAATAATGATAAAGTGTATATATTCGTGTGGAATGCAAAATATAAGCTCAAACAGCCTAAAATCCGAGAGAGAAATGAGTGAATAAGTGAAAGTTTGAGAGTGAGGAATAATGTTACCAAATGACTGCACAAGGCCTCTATTTATAGACATGTATAAAGTATGATATGGGGACTGTTAGGGAGAGTCCTATACCATTTGAAAAACCTTTAAATCAACTAACTAACCGAACAAATCGTGCATGATTTA
The DNA here is from genome assembly GCA_034509725.1 of Sesamum angolense. Classification (NCBI taxonomy): domain Eukaryota; kingdom Viridiplantae; phylum Streptophyta; class Magnoliopsida; order Lamiales; family Pedaliaceae; genus Sesamum; species Sesamum angolense. The sequence goes on from JACGWL010000013.1 coordinate 10,413,077, forward strand.
GACTCAATTTGACTGAGATACATCAGGTTAACTAAGTCTTGTTAAGTCTGCTTGAAAATTCAAAAATTCGTTACTTGTTGATTCCTAGCTCATTTTCCATCAAGCTACTAGGAGCTACTTGGAGATATTTTAGGATGACGTGTCCTGATGTGTTGGTAAGCTATATGATGTGTCTATCCAGCTATATGATGATGTGTCCGGTCGGAATGTGCTTGTTTCTTGGGCCTGCCAGTTCAGTAAAGTAGGAGATAAGTGTATGGGCCTTTTCTCTCTAGTAATATGCTAGATGGCCTTGTATCCAGCTGGGCTACCCTGGTCCGAGATTTTTAGGGGGTATCATCACTTTCCCCCACTACAAGAGTGCCAACTGTAGAGCTTGTTTGAAAAAATAAGAGAGAACAAAAGAGGACAAAAGAATTTTTCTTGTTTTTGCTATTAGTAGGGCAAATCCTACAGGGTTAGCTATGAAGAAATAAGTTGGATTGCCTCATTTTTCCATAGAGATGCCTTTTAAATTCAATTTTGTATTTGCAAAAAGGGATCATAAATAGTAATGATTATAAGAGATAAAGGATAAGAAGAGTATCTGCCTTCTCAAGAGCTTACGCGCTCTGTGATTGGTGGACGGTGGTTAGCTGGCTACTAAGACCTTAACTGATGGGACTATTTGGGAAAAGTAGGATATTTAATCCATTTTCCTTCTTAGCCTTTTCACACCATCCTCGCATTATGGTAAGTTTTTTTTCCAGTCTTCCTTTTCTTTTTTTTCATCCAAAGGTAGGTTTTTTCTAACCTCTTTACTACTTTCTCGTAGGCATTCTTTCTCAATATTGAGTTTTTTTCTGCTAAGCCACGTTGTTTTCCCTCTGGTAAGCTCTTATCTTTCTTCATTTTAGTTTAATCATTTGAGAGCGGTATCGATGAACGTGTTGTACGGGATTTTCTTCATTAATCTGGTCGTCCTATCAGGGGAGTATGATACTTCCTCTGGCCTCCAGGGTGGTAAGGATGAGGAAGAGCTAAGTAGTATGAATAAGGCTTCAAAAGAGAAGTTAGCTAGTCACCTCTAGTGCTGAGTCGTTTAGGATTTTCTAATCTTGTTTGGGAGACAAAGAAATGGGAGAAATTAGGTCTAGGTTTAGTATACTGATGAATTCTTTATTTGGGTTGCTAAACAACTTTATTCGCATTTTGATGGTTTTGCCAACCTCTATGTGGCTTGGCCCAAAACTAGGCTGCGGTTTCCTATCCCCTTTCTCACAGAGGTATCTTCTTTGTTTAAGGTTTCTCTGAGTCAATTGGTGCCTAAATCTTTCAGTATGATAACTATCTTTTATATTTTGGTTAGGAATTTGGGAGAGATCCCCTCACCTTCTCAATTTGATTCCTTCTTCATGCTAAAGAAGGCGAGCCCTAGTTTTTTCAATTACTTTTAGGGGGATGCTCAGTTCCTCCATTTGAAACCACTATTAAAGAGTGGAAGCATGATTACTTCTTCATATCCTCCCATATTTCCTGGCGTTTTCCCACTACCTGGGTTTCTATTGCCCATACTTCTTAGATATTCAGTTCATAATCGCATTACCCTTTCAAGCTCCGGTTGGACAGCTTAAATGCTTTTCAATGTGATCCTTGTGAGCTATTCCATCCAGCTCTCCTTTTTCCATTATGCGCCGAATACCTAAAAGGTCGTCTTGTACACGGCTACTGGTATAATCTCTTGTATGTTTGTTGACTTTTCTTCTATAGGCTTTTCAGTTTAAATGCATGTAACACATTGATATACTTGTGTTTTTGCAGTCAACATGTTCAACCAACTCCTGCAAGACAAGGATCTAAGCAACAAAGAGATTCCTAAGGCTGGTTCCTCTTCTCATCGTCCATCGGTGCAAAGTCCACCGTCTACTCCAGTTAGCTTGGCTTCCATATGGGATCCAAAGGGAAAGCATTAGATGAAACCTCTCTCTGCACCTACCAAGTGAGCTAAGTGATCAACAGGTTCGTTGGCCCTTCCAGCCCTTAAGCCTGTCACACGCGTTGGGAAACCTCGGCCTGCTAAGATAAAAATCAAGACGGAAAAACTAAGCGTTAGTGAAGCCCACTTATTGCTACAAGAGGGAGGTGAGAGCAATTGAGTTGCTGACTTCTTAAAGGGAGTTCTTTCACCCCTAGATAAGGCCTACCTGGATGCTATACCCCACCCTCAGGTCATGAATTTGCTGGCTTCACATATTAGCAAGTTAAAAAGAGAAAGGAACTTGCTAGAATATTCTAATGTGCATATAAAATAACATGTTCTTGACCTGCTCTGTAGGTTGCCTTGCTAGCTAGCGGGCTAATCAGCTAGATGGAGCAAAGTAGAAACAGTGGAGGAAGCCTACAGGACAATCACTTCCACCCATGCGATCGGGCTCCTCTAGCAACATCTACAGTCTTAGAACCCTCTGAAGTATGTTATAGTATACAAGTCGAAGGCCTCAGTTGGACCATGGCTAGCTTGAGGAGGAGCATAACCCCTCCTTGAAATGTGTGCGGCCGAGTTTCTACAGTCTATTTCCTCGGTATTGGATACCTACTTTAGAAGCTAATTTATGCAAAAATATTTGTAGAAATGCAAAGGAGTAGAAGGCTAAGACAAATAAGTCCCAAAGCTAGGTAATGGTCGGGCCATTACTGTAGAAACTATAAGCTAGATGGACTTAGCTATTAGTGATCATATTAGGATAGAATACAATTGTATAACCCAGCATGATCAAGTTTTCATTAGTCTATTGCTGGACAAGTTAGATTATAGATTTGATCAATAAAAGTACTTTTATTTGACAATAAGTCTGCTAAGTTATAGATATACCATGTCATAATTGGATTATGTATGCTCAAAAGCAAATGTCTTAACAGACAATCAAGAACTAAACTTACAAAAATGGCATGCATAAGCTAGGCCATATTCAATTAGTTAGGATAAGTAGGTTGGTAGATTCAAAGAGTCTTGAAATAGACAACTTGAGTTTACTAGCTTATGAATCCTTTCTGAGAAGGAAGAAAGTCATGAAGCATTTTGTAGGACAAAGTATGCTTGTCAAGCGATATGTTGGATCGGATCCAAAAACATCTATAGGTCGCTAAATACACAAGACTTTTGGAAACTTCGAGGAATTAGACTTGAGGTGGACAATCAAATTGGTTTTAGAGTCAAACCTTTCAATTGGATCGAGGAGGTGTGTATATTTAGTGGGAGTTGTTGAAGTGTCTTAATGATAATTGTGTTCTCATTCAATGAAATTCTTCCTAGAGGAGACGATGTTGAATTGTCTCTAGTGAGGAAGATATCGAACCTTGATTGGATATGGTTCGATAGACATTTCACTGAATTAGCTGGCCCGTCTTTGTATAGACTTTCAGAAATTGCCGAGATGAAAAATATGGAATTTTGAAGTTGTGATCCAGACACCATATTTGATATGGATTGGCAAGTTTGTATTCCACAAAAGTTCTTGAGTATGAGGATGGTCTGTTAAAGGACTAGTGGGAAGCCAACTAGACTCAGAGTCTACTTTGTGCGGGTTCACACAGAATATTACAAACATCATTTGTAATCAAGATTTTCACTGACTATATTCTAGTTCTCCACTATGGAGTTGAAACTAAAGGAAGCGGATCGGCCCGGGAAGCGCGGCAGAAGCGCGAAAAATCGAAAATTGATAAAACATGCGATAATTAATGAAATTAATACCCGATCAAGGGGTGTGCCCTTGATCTTTCACGGGCGTTTGGTGTATTAAATATAAAACCATAGGCCAAAAAATCACGAGCAAAACAAGGAGCAAAAACCATAAATGGAGTTTTACCTTTGTCTTTTTTCTCATACGGCTACAAGCATTGTCCCCTTTCATTTCCGGATCCATTCATGACGAGACCTCGATCTCGAGATCCTCCCAAGAATGACACACTACCATTAAAGGATGTGTAGATTTCGTGCTAGCAAAATCTCCACAGAAGAGATGTAGATCAAAACAATCGCTATGAATTAACGTGTTTTGATCTCTCTTTCGTATTTTCTTTGATCTCTCTTTCGTATTTTCTTTGATCTCTAAGACCAAATAAAAAATTGATATGGAGAACATGGGAGAGAGAGAGAGGGGCACGAATTTGTGAGGTTTTCAGACGCTAGTATGTGTTGTGTGTGTGGTTAGGGTTTAATGAAGGTATATATATGACCTAGTCATACACATACTAGGAGTCCTAACCTAGTTAGGCTCCAAAACAACCATCCTAACCCTAGCCACCCCTTAAGCACGAATTTTTCCATCTAAATCAGCCAAAGAACCTTCCAAAATTGTCCTCCTTGACTTAGCCAAGGTCCAACCAAGGCCTTGGGCTTGTATTTAATGAATTGGGCTCGATAGGATCAAGCCCACGTCTCATGGACTTATACTAAATCTAATTTAATCATAAGCCCAACATTAAACTTCTTATCTTTTAATCTAATTAAAGGATCCAAGCCCATGCTCTCTCTTTCAATTTACAAATCCAATTTATAAATTGGACCAAGCCTAATAAAATTAATCCTATTAATTTTACTAGCTAACTTGAAATTCTAATTAATCCAATTAATTAAATTTCAAGTCATCCATTCAATGGATTAGTCTAAATAAATGATCCAATCATTTTATTATCTCCAAAGATTAATTTAATCCAATTAAATTAATCCGACTCTTCAAGAATTAATTCCAAATTAATTCTATCCCACTATAGTTGTAGGGTGTGACTCTTTAGGTTCACACTCAACTAGACTTAGGTATGTGTGACCAACACAATTAATTAAATTTAATTCAATTACTAATTTCCGATTATCCCATAATCGAAAATGGCCCATTACCATGGGTGGCCGTCTAACAACAGTCCATGGCACTAGAGATTAGGTGAATATTGGCGTGAACATTTAGGCTCCGAATCCATACGAGTACGGTCCTACTGTCAACCGTCTCATGGCCTTAGTCTAGGGCATGGAATTGGGTATCGGTTCCCATCCTTGACTAGGCAACTATGCTTAACACTCGATATGCGTTTACTCTACTGATCCGATCTAGCAAACATATTCCTGATCGATCAATCGATTTGGCCAAAAACTTTTAGAGTCTAAACCACCTCAAGGTGCCTGGGGGAACTCTCTGTCATATAATGTAGGGCACAAATCCTCTCTTGGAATCCACCGTCCTCGCTACATACTCTGACTGCACTAAATAAGGCTTATGATGACCATGCCTCACGGCACAGCCACCGCTTGCCATATCCAAGATACAGTCTTCACATACACGTAACTGCTATGATTCCTCAAGTCAGAAGACTAATTCTCGTACTATCGGAACCGGGAATCCCGGTCATACCGACCAAGCCTTAATAGGCTTCCATATGATGATTCCCGTGAGTCACTTCAGTCAGTTGACTACTTGGCCGACCTACCCACTAAAACTGCATGGACGAACCGACGAAACAGGCTGCAGTACTTAGGATGCCAATCTCGAGGTCCTCAACTTGGAACGTTCCAGATCGACCCTTAGGAGTTGGTTTCATAACTGCCAAACTTATGCGCAGCCTAACTCTACGGGTTAACCTTTCGATCCGTGGGCATTTCGTTGTGACATTGAAACCCAGTGCAATATCAGTGATAAGCTCAACGAAACTTACTGCCATCTTGATGAATTCTTACCGTATTCATCAATTTAATATTATTTGATAAAGATTGTCGAATGGAAAACAGCCAATCCAATTAGCTTTTGGTCACCCATTCTGACAGAAACTAGGTTTGAACATCTTGTATATGGAATATTTGTTTTGACAAAGTCATGAGGTATATGACTTTGTCAAGAACAAGGTGGAAAGTCAGTGGGAGCTTAATTGTGTTCTTAGTGTTTTAGGTGTTAAAACATCTTTTCATTTGGAATGATAGGAAGATGTTATGAAACATAAAAACATGAATATTATTCATGAAAGCTCTCCAAAACGAAATTGGATTCATGTCTAGAGATAAGCTATCCAAGACTCAGTCATGGTAAATTAATGAGGAGCTTAGATGTTTGACATCCCCCACGTCTCTGCCGTAAGCAGCATGGGCATGTTGTTCGATGCACTAAGCCTGATGTTGTTTATATTTATGCATAACATTGGATATTGGGTATGCACTGACGAGGCAGTATACAGTTGTTAAAGAGCAATCTTTAATACCTGAATAATGATTGAAGAAGTGTTCTTAACACACATTAATGGAGAGTTGATTTTGAAAGGCTATAGCGATAATAACTTCCATCATCATATGAATAATCTTTAGTCTCAAGGGAATGTACGTTCAGACTTTATGATGATGTGGTGACTTGGAAAGGTTCCAAGTGCAATACAACAAAGAGTTTCATCATTGAAGTTGAATGTATGTCAATTTTAGAAGTTGTCCTCGAAAGTAGTTTGGATTGAAAAGCTACACCCGATTGTTAGTTGTGCTACCTAGAATGGCTGCGCCAATAGTCACCTTGGAGGATGACAACTAGGCTATGGCACGAGATAAAAGGCCCGAGATCTTATCACAGACCCAAAGAAAATTCTTAGACACCACTATCTGCTTGGAGCGGTGCTAGGAAAATGTGATGTGCGGTTGAACTATAGAACATCAATAGAAATTATGATGGACCCATAAGACCTAGCTGGTATCAGATTGCTCATGATCAGGTTAGTTTGAAAAATATGGATAATTAGCTTAAGGTCAAGTGGGAGATTGTTGAAATAGGTGACCAACAAACAAATTAAATTGGAGGTTTTAGGAACTATTTAAGTGATCTTTATTCAAATAATATTACTTGATAAAAGTGGGAAGCATTTATCCTTGGTATATGAGTCTGTGGTATTTACCAATTACGTTAAGCACCACATTAACATCCCAAGAAATGCCCACATACCATTTAAATACCCTATGTAGTCGGGTTGCGCATTATGACGGCCATAAAATCAACTTTTAAGGGTTAGTCTGAAATTTTCTAAGTTGAGGACCTCGAGACTAGGCATCAAGAGTCCTATTGAGACTTACACTGAGTATTGCATTCATTGGATGAGTGTTTTATTTCATTAGCAACAGTTTTGGACGTCTATGCAATTTCAGTAGGTTAATTGACAAGGTGGTCAACTTGAAAGAATCGGAGTGGCCCGTAACGCGACGAAAGAGTAAAATAAAAGAATTTAATATCAATTTCAAAAGGGGTGTTCCCTTTGAATTCCCAGGCGTTCGGTGTTCCAAAACTGCATAATAATAGCAAATAAAAATGCTTAGGAATGTGGCTAAAGAAGAAAACAAAAAGGTATAAGAAATGTAAACCGAAATACTACCTTTTTCATTTTTCCTACATAGAATAGCGACAAGCAATGTTCCCTTTCTGTTCTTCTTCCGTTCACCTTAGGATCCAAATTAGAATTCCTCTAATTTGTCCACACCATACTTGTGGAATCAAATCTAGATCTACTACTAGGTAGATGTTAGATCAAGAAAGAAATAAAATCATAATACACTATTGATTAGTGTATACGAATTTCTCTTGTTCTTAACTTGAATCCAATTCAAGAAGAACTAAAACATGGAGAAAAAGTAAGGAAAATTTCGTGGTTTTGGTGGCGGTGAAGTTGAGGAGAGAGAGCAAGCAATGTATGTTATGTGTTGTAGGAAAAACCAGTAGTTATCTCTAAGATAACTACCATACATACACATGCACAATACATGCACCACTAAGCTATCATATGGAAGAGTTAAAACTTCTTCTCAACTTACTTCAACTTCCTTTAACCTTTGATTTTGACTTTTGACTTGGACTTCAAGCCATGGACCGATTTTGACCGGTTTTGGTTTAATCAAATTAAATCAAGTCCAACCAATGTCCATGGATTTCAAATTAATCCAATTAATTTAAACCTCACAAAAATTCCAAAAGTTTATTTAATCCAATTAAATAAATATAAGTCTAATACTAATTAATTGATCCAATCAATTAATTAAATCAAATCCAATTAATTAATCTAATTAATTTAAAGGTGCTAAACCCAAAAGTAATTAATCAATTAATTAATTTTTGGTCATCCATCCAATGGACTTTCCCAAATAAATGATCCAATCATTTATATTCTTCTTGAATTAATTTAATCCAATTAAATTAATTCATTTCTTCTAGAATTAATTCCAAATTAATTCTACCGATTTCATAGTGATTTGTGTATGACTCTTTAGGTTCACCCTCAACTAGACTTGGGCATTATGTCCAACACAAATAATTAATTAAATCTAATTAACTATTAATTGGAAAAGTCCGTCACCATAGGTAGCCGTCTAGCAACGATCCATACTAGAGACTAAGTGAATGTTGGCGTGAACATTTAGGCTCCTAAATTCTATACAAGTACGGTCCTTCCATCGACCATGTCCCGGCCTTAGTCCAGGGCAAGAATTAGGCTTCGATTCCCATCCTGGACCAGGCAATTATGCTGAATACTCGAGATGCGTTTACTCTATTGATCGACAAAGGAAACCATTTCCAATTTGACCAATCGCTATGGCCATAGACTTAAAAAGTCTAAACTATCTCAGAGTGCATAGGAGACATAACTGTCATATACTGACAGGGGATGGATTCTATCTTGGAATCCACCATTCTCACTGCATGCTCCACTGGATAAGGCTTATAATGCATCAAAGACACAGTCATCTTTCGCTAGATCCAAGATATAGCCATCATATGCATGCTACTGCCATGATTCCTCAAGTCCGAGGACTAATCCTATACTATTGGAATCGGAAATTCTAGTCATACTGACCAAGCCTCCAAGGCTTCCATATGATGATTCCCGCGAGTCAATTCAATCAATTAATGACCTTGTCAACTAATCTACTAAAATTGCATAGACATCCCACGTCTGTCGTCGATGAAATTCGGCACACATCCAATGAATGCAATACTTAGTGCAAGTCTCTATAAGATTCTCGATGCATAAGCTAGAGGTCCTCGATTTGGAACATTTCAGACCAAATCTCATAAGTTGGTCTCATAGCTGTCTTCCAATGCGCAGCCCAACTACATGGGTTATCCAATTGTCTGTGGGCATTTGTTGTGACGTTAAGATACCGTTCAACATAAACAGTAAGCACAACAAACACACGGAGCCACAGAAAAATGCTTACTACGTTCATAAAAATTGTTAAGTGGTTTCCAAAAACCGCCAATCCAATTGGCTTTCTGGTCACCTATTCTAACATTCTCCCACTTGACCTAAAGCTAATCGCTCATATCCCTCAGACCTAACTTAGCATCCGCAATTTCTGATACCAGCCCAATCTCACGGTTCTGCCATATTTTCTACAGAAATGGCGCGGTCTAAACGCACGTCACCGCTTCCTACCATCGCTCCAACATGATGGTGGCATCTAAGAATTTTTTCTTGGATCTATGATGAGATCTCGACCCTTTTTGCTGGTGTCATTTCCTAGTTTGTTATCCTCTAAAGTAACTAGTAGCTCAGTTGTGCTAGGCTCCACACCTAACCATTGGTTATGGTTTTCATCCAAACCACTTCTTGAGCATCTTCTAAAGTCGCTATATATTTTACTTCCATAGTGAAATCTATTTTGGTGTCCCGCTTGAAACCATTCCAAACCACCACACCACCAGTAAGTTTGAATGTGCATTGAAACAAAGACTAGTCATTATTCACATATAATTAGAAGTTAGTATCGCTATAGCCTTCCAAAATCAACTCTCAATTGACTTGCATCAAGAACACTCCTTTTAATCCTTATCTATGTACTAAAGAGTGATCTTGATTGCTATGCAGTGCCTTCTCGATACACTCCTGACATCCGTTGTTATGCTCAAAACACACACAACATTCGACCTAGTGCATCGGACAACATACCCATGTTGTCAAGGGCAAAGATATAGGGGATGTCAAACATCTTTCTAAGCTCCTCATCAATCCATGAAGACTAAGTTTTAGATAGCTTAACCCTATATAAGAGAATGAATCCAACTCCTTCATGGAGAATTACGTGAATCATGTTTATGTTTCAGTGTTTTCCAAATATCTTCACATCATTCCAAATGAGTAAGACGTTAGACACCTAAAATACTGGGAACACCAAACTCCCACTGACCTTCCAACTCGTTGTCGACCTGAGTCATACCCAACATGACCTTGTCTAAACAAATATTCCAAATATAGGAAGTTTCAAATCTAGTTTGCGCTCCATGTCGGATCTTGTTACTCCAACCCATTCATCCGACCCCATGTCCTACATCGCTTCTCCTTATGTCTTTGGATTACCATCTAATTAACTGGTCAGACTCAGAAACCTGTACCTCTCAGGTAACTGAGGTGTTTTAGTCATCCCTTGGGAGACTGGAATATAGTCGGTCAGTGGAAAAACTCGATTATAAATGATGTTTACTACATTCGACTAAGGTGTCACTCCACTTGATTCCTAAGGAGCCACTCCTTACATCAGTTATCTAATGAAATCTAATTTTCCTTAGGATAACAAATGACTGTGCAAACTTAGTTTGCCTTCCACTAGTCCGTTGATGTGTGTAGGACCATCCCATATACTCAACTACTTTATAGGAAACAGGTTCGCCATGCTACATGGGCCAAGGTATTCAGTGAAAGAACAATCGAATCAAGTCCAATAAGGTTCAATCCCTTCCTTATCAGCGACACCGTTCAATTGCGGCACTCTAAAAAAAACTCCATTAAGTGAGAATTCCATTCTCTAGATACTTCAAGAACCTTCACTAAATACACACCGCCTCGATCCAATCGAAGGACTTAATTTTGCAATCAGTTTGGTTCTCCACTTCAAGTCTAATTCCCCGAACATTCCAAAGGTCCTTAGACTTGTGAACCCCTTTATGGCTCTGTGTTGTCAATGACTCACAGATTCCTAATTGGATCCAATCCAATAGATCACTGGCTAACATGCTTTCTCCTACAAAAAGCTTCTCGTTCCTCATCCTGCTCAGGAAGGACATGCAAGCTAGTAGGCTTAATTTGTCTATTTCTAAACTCATTGAATCCACCAACCTCCTTATCCTAACTAGAGGAATGTGACCTAATTTTCCATGTCAGATCTATGAGTTTATCTTGATTATCTATTTTTATCATTTATTTTAAGCACTCATAATCAAATTACGAGATAGTATTGAAATAATTACATGAACAACCTAGCATATAAGAATAACCATTCTTTGTCAAATGAAATAACTTTCATTGATCAAAAACATGTAATACAAACTGTCCAACAGTAGGAAACATAATTTGATCATGCTAACATGATCACTAGTAGCTAAGTCTGCTTAGTCATATAACCATAGTAGCATCACCCTTGCCATTGCCAAGTTGTAAGATTGTTTTTCTCAGCTTTCTACTCTTTTTCATCACCTGCAAACTTTTTGCAGATATGAGCTTTTAGCTGGTATCTAATACCCAGTAAGTAGAATAGTAATCATGTTAAGACTACATAACAAAGTGTACTTTGATTGGAGAAGAGTTTAGGACACTCCCTCTTCCAATGCCCCTTTTCACGGCAATAGATACAAACACCTTTTGGAATCTATGACTGCCAAACCGCCTTCCTCTTCCCTTTGCCCATGCCCAGCGGGGCAATAGGAGTGCTCTGAGCGCTTGTAGTAGCTGATTCTGCCTTACCCTTCTTCCTCATCCAACCTCTAGCCCCTTTGCCATTCTCTTCTGAGGTCGAACCCTCCCCTACAAATACCAACAACGAAGACTTTTCAATTGTTGCCTTGTACTGGATCAACATGTTTATCAACTCATGAAGGTCTTTGTCAAGCCCATTCATATTATGGTTCATGATAAATGGGTCAAAGGAAGGAAGAGGAGACTGAAGGATCACGCCAATGTACGTCTCTTTTTCAAGATCAACCTTGAGGTCCTTGAGCTTCTCCACAAGAGATAGCATCTTAACCCCATGCTCTTGTGTAGAAGACCTTTCAATCATCTTGGTACTGAAAAATACTTTTGTCGCAGCATATCTAATGTGCTGATCCGGAACCACATAAACCTGGCTCATGCAAAGCATTATTGATTGGAAATATCATAACTATCGTATTGTTTTTGGATGTCATTGATCATTGACGCCAGTACGATACTGCGGACCTTCCGATTGTCCTCATGCCACTTCTCAAACGTCAAACGTTCTTCATGAGTGGACCCTTTCGGCAAGGCCAGAGGAAGAGACCTATCCAGAACATAGGTCTGGTTCTCAAAATCTATATCAATCCTAAGATTTCGCAACCAATCATTGTAGTTTGTTCCATTAAAATTATTAGCCTCAAGTTTTGTAGTAAGTGGATTCTTAGACATCTACATCAAATGTAAATAGAAAGTTAGTAGACTATCGTAATATTAAAAATCAAGTTAAGACATGGCCTTCAGTAATTAACCCCTCCCACTATTTCTTCGAAAAGCCCACCATTCTCAAGTCGAGTTTTCAAAAAATCATTTTCTAGTGGACTTGGAGTCCACAAACACAATTCTCCATACCCTGCTTTTACGATTCACACTGAGAAAGGCTTTGTGGGAGGTATTCTATATCATTCTCATTCATGAGATCCCCAAATTATTTTGTCTCGCCTCTACACGTGATCCCGAGGACTCCAAGCGAATCACTCTACTTAGCGTTAGGCACGACCCATCAACCAAACAAATATCTCAACTGTCGCCCCCCACAACTTGTGAGATAGGGAAACAGGAGTATATTTCATTCATTCACAATAATAGTGTAGCTTTCTTCCATTTGAAACGTGCCATAACTCGTGGGACCACAAATAGGTGAAAGTAGCATCCACACCACATTGTTGTGGATGGAAGGTTTGGATTTAATCAAACGATTTGATTTTTAATCCATTATGGGCCTAATATTTAACTTGAACCATCCAAGTGAGAGTTAAGTTTTTTGTAATCGAGACCTCATCATTGTAAGACTTTGCATGTTTTAGTTTCAATTATTGAGTATAAACAGATGCATTCCAAATGCATCATAAAATAAATATTAAAACACACACCACATGCAAAACAATCCCAGCACGCCCTTATTGGATGATCACAAATCTAATCCTATGCGATCCACTGAGCCTGCAATAGATCTATGGTGAATCTAGGGTGGCCTACTTTATTACAAAGTTATAACCCATTATCATTCTAATGCACCTTGTAATGCATCATTGTTTTTTAGGGCTCTCCATCGTGGGCTCCGTCCAACGGGCCTCTCCTTTGGGCCTCCATCGCCATGAAAGTGCTTCTGTATATTTTATTTCAAAAATAAAATCCTCACAACCTAACTCCACTCATTGCAACTGAAATAAGAAACCCCAATCAGAAGTTGGGGGGAATACATAGAAACGGAGGAAGAGAACCTTATTATTTCAAGGTTAAAAATAAAGTAGAGAAATAGAAACAAAAAGGCACGCAGGCCTCACCAAACAAAAATAAACCATACATGCGGGTCATGGGCTTTGTGATCATCCCCATTGTTTATCCAATAAACAATTACAACACATTTATATGAAATATAAACATACAACCAAATAAATACATTCCATGCATTAATCCACATAATATCCAATATCATAACCAATAACATAATTAAATGTAGAAAATATACATTAATAATGCAATTAAAAGATGAATATCAAACCCCATACATCCAAGGTACAAAATATTTATTTGTTTGCAAACCATTTTCAAATTAATAAAGGAAAAATTTAATTTTAGAAAAAACAAATTTAACTAAAATTAATAATTTCACAAAAATTACAGAAATCAGAAAAATTAAAACGGCACAGCCATTCCTAACCGGTCGACCGGCCGCGCGCGCGCGTAGGTTCCCCTGCCTGTGCGCGCGCTCACCTAGAGTCCAGCAGCGCCCGAGCATGCACAGAAGAGCACTAGCAGCGTGCGGGCGCCCAGACCACGCACGAAGCAGCACGCAGGCAGGCAGCGCTCACCTGTGCGTGCCTGCTGCCGACCGGCAGCGGTTGTAGTTTTCAACCTAATTTTTTTTTATACTGAAAATTTTTGCAAAAAAGAACTTAAACTAATACATGCATTTATAGAAAATCTAATTTTAAAAAAATACATGGATATCCATAATTAAAAGCAAAATTAACACATATTTTCTTAACACATAATCATGCTTAAAAATCATAAAACATGCTTTCCAAAAGTAAATGAAACATATCGATCATGCTTATCATGTAAACATGTCGATCATGCTTAAAAACCATAAAACATGCTTTCCAAAAGTAAATGAAACATGTCGATCATGCTTGTCGGTATGGCCCGGGAATGCGGAGAAAGCATAAAATAAAATAATGTTGAAACCTTGCCTTCTTAAATCATGTTGCGCTTCAGTTAGCCCATGAATGTTTTCGTCAGTTAACTCAGGATTTAGCTTGCCGAGTTGAGATGGACTGGAAAAGTCATACCCTGGTTTTGCCAAGAAGTGGTAAGATTTTTAGCTGAATGCCCCCGACATTTCTTCCACTTGATTTTTCAGAAGAAATGGTTCATTTGAGACCAACAGGTGTAGAACGGAGATGGGCTCGATTAGTTCAGCCTTGGCACCTTGAGGGCTTTTTATTTTCACCTTACTTGATTGTTTGATTCCTTTGAAAGTGGAATGTGGTCTTGTGACGAGCTTCGTTTGCTTTGTCTATCGGGCCGAGCTATGTGCTGGAATACTAGCGAGTAAGGTGGCTTTTTCGACTTATGATTTTTGTTAGTTGGCACTTCACCAATGGTCAGTTTGTTGAACTCTTCAGTATTCCTTTCTAAATGAGTGACTTTGGAGTGGACTTCCTTGATCAGTTGACTAGTTAAAAACTTTTAATGTATTGCTTATTACATCCCACCAGGTTTGAGATACAGCTTGACATCACCAACACATGACTCTACTTTGGTGGGCTGCACGTCAGTGATAGAGGCCCCCATTTGTACGGGCTTAAAGCTGTTCATCCGAAGTTTTGGTGGCACTCCCAGTGGAGTGGTAGAGCTTTTTGCTAGTTTTTCAAAACATGCATGTCATTTGTTGGAGTAACGCTAGTGACGTTCGTGTCTGTCGTGTCTTCATCGTCTAAAGTAGGGCAAGCTTCGTAATGTGGCATATGTTGACTTTGAAGCTTTCAACTTCTTCTCTCGTTTGGAGAGAATTTGGTAGGAGTTGCTTTGATAGTCATTGATTCAATGACAGTGAGTTCGTTGAAATCTTCATCCTTTGTTGACTCTTTGTTTTGGTGACCAACTGCGAATTTTGGTTTATAATTAGCGATGCTTAACTCCATGTTATAGGCACGGGTAGCCAACTATTCAAAGTTTCTTGGATTGATTCCCTACAAAATGTAAACGAGAATGCAATGCATACCTTGGATACACATTTCCATCGCCATAGCCTCTAACAGTTTGTGTTCGCAGTTCAAGCTCAGAGTATGCCAACGGTTGATGTAGTCGATGACTAACTCATTTTTCCACTACTTTGTATTACTTAGTTCAACTATGCTCGCCGTTCGGCAAGTGCTATAGAATCGGCTTAAGAACTTTTTTTCCATTTTATCCCATCCATCTATTGACTCGGGCTCTAGATCAACGTATCAATCTAAAGCATTTCCTTGGAGCAATCGAACGAATTACTTCACCAAAATATCACCATATGTGCCGATATTGTTGCATGTCTTGATAAAGTGGGCGATATGTTGTCTTGGATTGCCTTTTCCATCGAATTATCACAGTTTTGGTGGTTGATATCCCATCAGCATCCTTAAGGCGCTATGTGCTTGGTATATGACTTTGAATACACAGGTGATATTTGGATTGTTCCGCCGTAGTGGATTTTGACGGTGTTTGGGATCATCTCTGGTAAATGTTGAACAGATAATGTAGTAATAGATGTTTCGGATTGTGTAGACTTTTGCACAGAGTCATGAATCGATGGTGCTTTATCCACTTGCTTCTCATTTTCAACATGGTTTGAGAATGAGGTATGCTTGTGGTCGTCATAGGGTTCTTCAACGTTTGTATACTCTTGGTGGCTCGTCAATTACGCAATATGAAAGCATTTGTCCTTGACAATCTATTGGAGACTAGCGATGGCTTGGGCTATTTCTGCAATTGTTCCTTCATCACGGTCGCGTCGGTAATCATGGTGGGGAGGATAGCGAAAAGCGTGGATTTCAATTTCATCTCGGTAGGACTTGCTGAGTTTGAACCGTTTGAGGAAGTCGTATTCACAATCTTGCCCTCGCTGGAGGATTGATCAACGATGTTAACAACGTTCTTTTCATTCATGGCAACTTGATCCTTCTTGGATAAAATTGAGAGATTAGAAGTGATGACTTGAACTTTGAAGTAGGAGGAAGGGATTGTTAGAATAGGTGACCAGAAAATCAATCGGATTGGGATTTTGTAAGCTATTTCCGACAATATGGATGTAGCATATATTTATGTTTCTAAAGAAAAGTAATATTAAAATTATGGCTTGATTCTTTGTTGTGTTTACTTGTTGTGTTAATATTTACTTAATTGCGCGACAAAGCCTACAGACCAAACGGATAAATCCAAGGAGTAGGGTTGCGCATTGGTTGGCGGCCATGAAACCAACCCTTGTAGATTGGTCTGAGATGTTCCAGGTCAAGGACCTTGAGATAGTGCATCGAGTATCTTGTAGAGACTTGCACTAAGTACTACAGCCGTGTTTCGTCGGTAGGACACGTAGGTCATCTATGCAGTTTTAGTAGGTTAGTTGGCAAGATAGTCGACTAACTGAACTGACTTGCGGGAATCGTCATATGGAAACCTCTTCAGGCTTGGTCGGTATGACTAGGATTCCCAACTCCGATAGTACGAAATTAGTCTTCGAACTTGAGGAATCATGACAGTCACATTTACATGATAGTTGTAGCATAGATCTGGCAAAACAATGTATGGGTCGAAATATATAGATGTTAAAAGCCTTATCTAGTGCAGTCAAATGCGAAGTGAGGTCGGTGTGTTCCGAGAACGAATCTGTCCCCTTTCAGTATCGTGATAGTAGGATCTCATATACGCTCTAAGACATGTTTTCCTAAAAATCTATGGCCATAGTGACTGAATAAGTGGAATAGGTTTTCCCGTGATAATTCAGTAGGGTAAATGAGTGGTCTTGAATTATGGAGTATAGATGCCTAGTTCAGGATGAGAATCGATGCCCCATTCTATGCCCTAGACTAAGGCCTGAAGACAGTTGATGGAAGGACCTTACTTGTATGAATTCGGTTGCCTAAATGTTCATCTATATTCACCTAGTCTCTAATGCCATGGACTGTTATTAGATGGCCACCTATGGTAACGGGCTATTTCTAGTTATGGGATAATAAAAAATAATTAATTGAATTTTGTGTTGGGAACACGCCCAAGTCTAGCTGAGGGTGAACCTAAAGAGTCGCACCATACCGCTATAATGGTCTGAAATTAATTTTGAATTAATTTCAGAAGACCTGAATTAAGTTAATTGAATTAAATTAGTTCATGGAGATGATAAATGATTGATCATTTATACAATCCATTAGATGGATGGCTTGAAATTTAACTAATTAGATTAATTGGAATTTTAAGTGGGCCATTAAAATTAATTGGATTAATTTTATTGGGTTTGGTCCAATTTATGAAGTGGATTCATAAATTGATGGAGAGATAAAAAAAGGGATTGGATCTCTTAATTGGACTAAGAGATTTTAATGTTGGACTTTCAATTAAACTAGATTTACTTAAAGTTATTTGATTTAATTTTATTCAATTAAACCGGTTCATTAAAATAAAAGTCCAAGGCCTCGGTTGGACCATGGCTAGCTTTAGGAAGAGCTTGACCCCTCCTTCGAATGTGTGTGGCCGAGTTTGGTCCCTAGGGTGCACCAAACTTGGTCATAAGGTGGCTTAGAGGTGTTTTTTAGGTGTAGGAGTCTTGCTAGGTCAAGACTCCTTGCGATACTATGACTAGGTCATATGTATAGCTCTAAAAATCACTCTTAGCCGCCCTAGAACAGCAGCTGCACACAACCAACGAAATTTTCTTCTCTCCCTCTCCAAAAAATCTCTCAAGATCTTAGAGATGAAAGAGAAATTAAGAACCAAACGTTAATCAATTGCGTTTTCGATTCTTGCACTCTGTGGTGCTTTTGCTAGCACAGAATCACCACATCCTTTTAGTGGTGGTGTGTTAGTCTTTGGAGGATCTCTGGATTGAGCTCTTGAACCCAAAGGACTATTGGAATCAACGCTTGAAGCCGAACGAGAAAACAACAACGGTAAAATTCCAATTTAGAATTTTTGTTGCTTTTTCTTGTTTTCTCTTATTCATGGCCTATGTATAATCTTGTATTACACCGAACACCCGGGAAAAAATCAAGGGTACACCCATTGATCCGGAATTTACTAGCTTTAATGTTCATTTTTTTTACTTTTCCGCGCTTGCGCAGCGCTTCACGGACCGATCCACTTCTTTCAAGTGGTATCAGAGCCCAGTTCGGTGTGTAGGCGTAGAATCTAACATGTTTGATGTGTATTTGTCTGATAACATGTTTTATTCGGCTTTGGATGCATGTTTTTTATTTATTTAATCGCATATCTAGATTTAGGGCTTTGATGTTTTAATTTTGCATTTAATTTAGACATAAGGATTTTTTTGAAATTTTGAATTCTTGATCTAATTATTTTTCTTGTTATTTCAGAAATTACAGGAAAAGAAAAGAAATTTTTTTTTTGAAAAAATCAAAAACTAGCACTACCGTGCAGCAGCCTGCCGGTGGATCCCTAGCTGCAAGGCTACCGCGCATGCCTCTGCGCGCGCATGCCTAGCTAATGGCCGGCTGTAACGTTTTTTTGTTTTTTTATGCTTTTTTTGAATTTTTATTTTCTAATTTTTTCTGTATAGTTTTTTAAACGGTTAATCTTAGTGAATTAAATTTTTGGTTGAAATTTGGTATTTTCCAAAAGTAAATTACTAAAATTAATTTGAATAGATTTTCAAACAAGAATTAATTATTGCATGGGTTGCACTTTTGTCCATATTTAAGTTGCATTATTTTTCATATAATTCCTTAGGATTGGATATCTAATTAATTTTATGATATCGGATGTTATATGTTGAGCATGATTACTTGGAGTATTTACATGCTACTTGTGTTAATTGGATTAACATGGATGGTCACAAAGCCCATTAGACTTTATAGATGGTTTATTTATTTTTATTGGGCTAGGGCCTGCATGCCTCTTGTTTTTCCTTATCTCATCATTTTTAGCCTGAATTGTAAAGGCTCGCTTTCTCCCTATTAATGTACTCCCCCCAACTTCTGATTGGGGTTTCTTTATAAGATGTAATGAGAGCAGAATAAGTGGAGAGGATTTATTTTTGGAATTGTAAAGAGCAAGCCCATGATGGAGGCCCATTGAGGAGGTCATGGGATTGACCCACGGAGATCCATAGAGAAGAGGTCTATAGGACGGAGCCCACAACGGAGATGGAGGAAATAAAGAGGTGTTACAAGGCCCATATTTTGTAAATGGGTTAAAAAACTTGTAATAGTGTAGGTCCACCCTAGACTGACCATAGATCCACTGCGGGATCATTGGGTCGCATAGGTTTTTGGGTTTGTGATCATCCAACAGGGGCGTCCTACACTTTTATATTGCATGCGATGCGTTTTTAATGCTTTAATATAATATTTGGAATATTAAGCATACATATTATTAATGTGTGATGAGGTCTCGGCATATTCAAAATAAACTCTCACTTGGTTGGACCAAGTTAAATATTAGACCCTAACAAATGGAAATTAACAAAAGGTTGTTTTTTTTCATGCCTTCCATCCACAATAATGTAGTGAGGAAGCTTATTTCGCCCATGCATAGTCTCACGAGTCGTGGCATGTATGGATTGAAATAAAGCTGCACTATTATTGTGAACAAAGTGAATACGCTTCTATTTCCCTATCTCACAAGTCGTGGGAGGCGATAGATTGCGCTATGATTTGGTTGATGGGTCGGGTCTAATGTCATGTAACGTGATTTGCTTGGAGTCCTCGAAGTTACGCGAAAACGGCGAGGGAAAATGTCTTAGGGATCTCGTTGGACGAGAACAGTATTGGATACCTCCCATAAGGTTATTTTCATGTGAATCCTAAAAGCGGGACATGGAGAATTTCGCTTGTGGACCCCATGCCTTCTAGGATGATTTTCCAAACCCCATTTTGAGAGTGACGGGCTTTCATATAAATAGTGGGAGAGTTAATGACTGAAGCCCAAGTCCTTAACTTGTTTTAAATATTATAATTGTTTGTTGATTTTCTACTTTTACATTTTTATGTAGATAATGTCTAAGAATTTCTTGACTGTAATATTGGAAAACAATAAGTTTAATGGAATAAATTATACCGACTGGCTGCCTAGTTTGAGGATAGTCCTCGATTATGAGAACCAAGGGTACATCATGGATAAGCCGCTTCTTCGGACAATGTCGGATGGGTCCTCATCTGACGAGCGTGAGACATTCAAAAGATGGCATGCTGATCACTGCAAAGTCTGAAGCATCATACTGGCTTCAATGTCTAATGACATACAGAAGCAGTATGATAGCCTGGACGATGTCGCCTTAATTCTACAACGCATGAAAGAGGTTTATGCGATTCCAGATAGGCATACTAGGTATGTCGCCACTAAAGAGTTCTTTAGAACCAAGATGACTGAAGAGTCCTCTGTCCAAGAGCATGGGTCAAGATGCTATCCTTAGTGGAGAAGCTTGAGGACCTAAAAGCTGGGATTGACAGTGACACATACATTGGCGTGATCCTTCACTCACTTCATCCGTCCTATGACCCATTTATTTTCAACTTCAATATGAACGGGGTTGAGAAGTCCATTAATAAGTTGATCAATATTTTAGTGCAATACGAGGCTACGACTAAGAAGTCAACACCGTATGTATTAATGGGAGAGGCTTTAACCTCTAAGGCGAAAGGCAAGAGGGCCGGACGCTGGAAGAGAAAGAAAGGGTAAGGCAAAGGCGAAGGTTGTCATCGCAGTAAAAGACTCTGAGAGTGCTCAAAGCAAGGTATGTTTGTTGTTGAGGTTAACATGGTTACCAATTATGTTTCATGAGTATTGGATACCGGGTGTGGTGCTCACATATGCAATGATTTGCAGGTGCTACAAAGAAGTAGAAAGCTGAGTAAAGATGAGGTAGTGTTAGGCAAAACTGTCGCAGCTGAAGCTATAGGAACCGTCAACTTAGTTATTAGTTATCATGTTAGGCTACAATTAAAGAATTGTTATTTTGTACCTAGCATGATCAAAAACATCATTTCTATTACGTTGTTAGACAATACTGGTTTTGAGTTTTTGATTAATAAAAATTATTTTTATTTGATGCTTGATGGTCCTTCTCATCTGTTGGGTAAGTTAAATAATGGTCTTTACACTCTGCAAAGATATGATTGTA
The DNA here is from genome assembly GCA_034509725.1 of Sesamum angolense. Taxonomy (NCBI): domain Eukaryota; kingdom Viridiplantae; phylum Streptophyta; class Magnoliopsida; order Lamiales; family Pedaliaceae; genus Sesamum; species Sesamum angolense. The sequence goes on from JACGWL010000013.1 coordinate 10,434,642, forward strand.
TCATGACTGCTCAAAATAAACATAAATTAGACAATCTCAGCACTTGTTTTAAACAGCCCCATGTGCGGACTAGTGTAAGGAGTTAAATGATCTGAGCAAGAAAAATGGTGCTTGAACTAAAGCTTACACAGTGCAAGGGGCAAAGGTAAAATGCCATAAAGAGGTAATGAAAGAAGATAAAACCTGTAGTCTCAGATGTAATGATGGAGTTGATGAAAGTCTTAGAGAACATTCCCAATGATCCACTTCATGTGAACTATATTGATGAGTACCCAGGTATACATTTTACTTTCTCTGCAACTAAGCACTTGACTAAGGATACTTAGATTATAGACACTAGAGCAATAAGTAATTCTAGTGCATTTCACAGTTTGCATTCCTCTGCTACTACTTCATATATTTTCCTTTTAGATGGTACGATCAAATGAGTCACCAAATCAGGAGTTGTGAACCTGCTTGGGAGATTTTCACTGATAGACACTTCCCCTATTTCGTTCTAACTTGATCTTTGTCCATAAGATTTGTGCTACATCTAATATTTGGTTCATTTTATTGCCTTCTCACTTCATATTACAAGACCACTTGACTAAACATATTGTGGTAGGAGCAAGCCAAACTAAACCTGTACATTCTGGACAAGTACTCGTTCAATCCAGCATTCCTCTACCAGTTTATTACCTTCTCTAATTCTGTTTCTGCTTCACATGTCTTAGAGGCTGATACTTCTTTATGGCACAAGAGATTGGACCCATCCATCTCATAAAGTGATTGAACATGTACCTCATCTCACATCATCAATAAAATGTGATGAAATTTGTCATGTTTGTCATCTTTCTAAGAAACATCATTTACCATTTCCCGTTAGTAATCACAATACTTCTAAGCCTTTTGATCTTATACATGTGGACACTTGGGGTCCCTATCATCAAGCTTCATTATCAAATTATTATTATTATGTTACAATTGTAGATGATCACAATCGTGTTGTTTAGATGTTCTAGATGCTACACAAAAGCCAAACTTTCATACTTCATAGAAACTTCATTCACAACGTTCAATCTCAATTTGATAGTTTTGTTAAATATACTCGTACTGACAACAGCTTAGAATTTTTTAGTCTTGAGTGTCAAGATTTGTTTCTTTCTTTTGGTATCCATCATAAGAAAAAGGCCCTTATTCTCCTCAACAAAATGGTTGGTGGAACGGGATCATAACAACCATCTATCTTTTGAATAGATTGCCATCCTTTGTTCAACCATGGAAGACCCCATGCAAAGTCCTTCACAATAAACCTCCGTCTTATGATTATCATTCTATTTTTGAATATTTATGTTTTGCTACTCTCACGAAACCTAAAAAATACAAGTTTGATAAAGGGGTTGTGAAATGTTTGTTTCATGGGTATAACAATGATCAAAAGGGGTTCAAAGCTTATGATTAGGAATCAAACTAGTTGTTCTTCTCCAGAGATGTCATCTTTCATGAGCATCGTTTTTTCTTTTCAATCTGAGTCTCGTGTTCCTACTCCTACTTCAGCTCTTCCGCCCCTCGTCCTTCTCACATTGGACATTGAAGTTTCTGCACTTGTTCAACCAATAGATACTCCTCCTACTACTAATACTGCACCTTCCTGTCCACATCTGTACATAACTCTCCTAACTCCCCTCACCCATCTCCACCTGTTGTTTGTCAGCCTTTACGACGTTCCACTCGCTCATCTTGTATACCTACTTGGTTGTCGGATTTTGTATGCACCCAAGCCTCTGAATTTTCTCCTGCGGGGTAATTGCACTTTTAGTCCCACAGGATAAGGGGTCTCGCACTTTTGGTCCTTTGCTTTTCAGGGCCAACAGATTTGGTCCTCTAATTTTCGAAAAATTTGCACATTTAGTCCCACTCGTCTCCTTTTGCAAATTTTGTAAAGTACTCGGCCAGAATGGTATCAGAGCCTAGGTTTATTGAAAAAATATATAGGTTAATATTATATCTAGATATTTTTCCACTAACGGAGGAGACTTTTCATGAAAATGGAACCCAACAAAAGTTCGAGTTACAATTACAACAGGGAATACTTCTAGATTCTGGAAAGACAAAGAAAGAACTTCCTTTGGGAAATTCTAAAAAAATGTGACAACAGCCCCAAAAGGATTGACTCGAAACTTCTTACAAAGAAAGAGATTGAAGAAGAGATGAGGGCTTCCATAGTCCGTCAAATTTACCAGGAAAAGGTGTAAGGCGTTTCCATTCCATCGAAGTACATGGTACAATTCCAACCAGAAGGAATGGAAAGGGTAAATTCTTGCACCGATTCATATATAAAAATTATGATTAGAGGAATTGCTTGGAAAGAAATCGAGGCTGATACCTCGAAAATCTCTCAAGATCTGAGGGAAATTCAGAAGACGATTCAAGACTATGGACATAGGTTATCTAATATACCTATGAAAGTAGATTATTTGTGCCACAAGATGGACGAGATTCTTAAGATCCTCCCATATCTACACAAGAATCTTACAGATCTGAAGATAGAAATTGCAGATCTAAAAAGAAACCAACGGGAGAACCCTGAAACATCCATATCCAGACAAGAGCATATCAGGGACGCCCTTGGAACAGTACATCTTTACATCAGAAAGGGAAGGCGAAAGAGATTCCCAAGCAAAGACTCGAGATGAATAGATCCAAGAAATCCTTAACTCCATAAAATAATGGAGGTAACCAGAGCGGATCTATCAGACCTACAGGAATTGGATGAATCCTTTTCCCAACTTGGAATTGTGGAATTAGTCAATGTTCAAACCAATGAAGTTACTCCAGCACTACCACCGCCGGAGGGGAGCACATGTTCCAACGAGTCTCCATAGGATCACCCAATGAGAGAAAGTGCAGATTTCCACACCAACGCAACACCAACGTTTGTGGGAACCGGACTTCAAAAAAATCCAGGGAGAAATCCTAGAAGAGCACCTGAAAATACACCTTGGGCAAGAATAATGCTCCAGCCCTTGCATCCATATGGTGTTGTACTAAACCTGGATGTTATCGACTTCTGAAACATATAAAAGCTTATAGATGAATGGGTAGTAGCCATAAAGATAGCAGCAACCAACCTGGAACTCGATAAAGAAAACTTCATAAAATTAGTGGAGTTGAGCTTGGAGGGTTCTGTGAAAATCGGATGGGATAATACCCCAGCTGATACTAAAGCTAGTATCATTGCCAGAGATTCGAAGAGTGCAATAGCAGATCGGCTAGGGAGGCGTATCAAGATACACTTCATCGGAGATGGATACTTTGAAGGAAGTAGTGTAGAAAAGGCTAGAGAATATGCACCAGCTCTCTTTGGCCTTGAATTAAGAAGTATTTGCGCGATAGATGAATGTATCTATTGGTTTCACAAGTATTTCTTTCAGAGTGGAGTAGCAGTGGAAGTAGCAGCTCCAATGTTCTTGCAAAGATCTGCAGTCCATGGAGGGAAATGTTAATCTAATCATACAAAGTACCTGTAGGACAGATGGATTCAATAGCAAGAATAATGTCTTTCCTCAAATACAAGTTGAAGGATTGGTGTTATCAAGCATCTATCCAGAAAAACATGAAAAGGCTGAGAGGGACGATTAAACGAACTCCTCTCTATTGTGATAATAACGATTTTCCTACTATTATAGGAGAATCAGGTGAGCCAAGAAAAAGGAAGAAGCAAAGTAATCACTCATACTCTAGGAATTCCAGAAGAACCCCTTTCAAGCGAAGATCACAGTGGTCCAAAACAAAAGCCAGAATATACAAATCTGGACAAAGGAGCGGACCAACAAGGGCTTCATCCCAAGGATCTAGACGAACAGATACAAGATCCACATGAAGAACCCCTACGAGAAGAACTTTCAGACGGGCCCATACTCGGGCCAATGAAAGTTTCAAAGACTGCAACTGCTGGACATGTGGAGCAAAGAGGTCATTATCCCCAGACTGCCCGCAGAAACTTGGTGAATTAAGAAAATTTGAAGCCACAAACGACATCCTAGACGCAGTCTACTATGGAGATTTGGTGCCAATATACCAATTTGAGGATCTTCCTTCAGACAAAAGCGTCTATGAAGAGGAGACAGAAACTGATTCGGATGGATCTTCAATCGAGTCAGAATAATTACAATGAAGGAGATAGGCTTCAAACCTCTGAAAGCCTGTCAGGATTTTTTTCCAGAATGACAGTGTCAAACAAAATCATGGAAAGAATCATGCGTCAAGATTCCAACCTCAGTCATATGATGGATTTAGAATTGGAGGGATCGGTAAAGTCCTCAACCAGATAGGACTAAACCAGAGGAAACATCACATAATCTACAAAGTAAGTTCAGGTGAGTTTGCTATTCCTATGGAATTTACTGGTAATGTGATGGAGATGCAGCTTATTCCTAAAGAAGAAATTCTTGAGGAATTAAGTAGGCTTAGAGAAGAAATAGCAGTGAATAAAAGCAACTTTTAAGGAAGGAATTGATTCAGAAATACATTTATCAATAATGGATAGGAGAATCAATAACTTAAGAGATGGTTGTCTTGGAACAAAAATCTGTATGCAGGAAAATTGATGTTTGATATTCATCCTAGAATCGCATACAACCTAGCTGACCAAGATTTCAGTAGAGTTTTAACTCTTCATCAGAATTTTAAAAGAAAAGATCTAATGAAAGAAGGTAATAGACCATATTCTATAACTTATAGAATTCCGTATGCCCTTTTCAACACACATCATTCTGATTTATTCCTTAGGAAAGAGTATATCGAGATTCCCAGAATTTTCAAGGAATTCGCTAAGGTAATGGCACCAGATCCAATTAGGATACCTAGAATAGGTGGTGTCCATATCGTTATTAAAGATCACCCAGTCTTAGATCGAATAATTAGTTCTAGGACTGAGTTTAGTAGCAGGATGTCCTTTTCGAAGATAGAGGATCATGGGCTACAAGGGAAAAGAGAAGGACTTGTTAAAAGCTTTGACTCCTTAAGAAATTAGGGTAGATAATATAAAACTTAGATGCCCTGAAGGATAGAAATAAATACAAGTTATATTTGACGTCACTAAGAATGAAAACTTTTTTCCTAGTGATGACTTATATCATTTGCCCCTTTTCTATATACATATCTGTGGGTATATTATATGGTCAATATATGACATAATATTTTGCAGCTTATATTGACTCATGATCTGAATTTGCACAGTAAAACCTGGAGTTTTCCCTAAAGAAGCAAGGAAAACCTTACCTGTTATTGCAGGAAGAGATTTTTCACAAAAAATTCTAATACTCAATAGGGGAATTCGAGAAGCCAAAATCATGATCGGAGGAGCATTGGAGCGCCCTAGTTTAGGGTAAAAACACCTCCCATTTACTTTCATGATACAGGAGTTGATATCTTGCTAGGTAATAATTTTATTCAAATATTTGCAATATATATGCAGGATAATTAAAGAAATCTGTTAATCTTTACTACTAATTGTGGTAGTGAGATACAGGTTTTGCAAAAGAAAAGGCATTTAACAGGATAATGACTATAAATTTTTGCAGCAAGCGTGGTGATTTTGATGCCAAATTAACTCATCCGAAAACGCTGGATAAAAGGAAATTCGGTAAAGTTCTTTTGTCTTTCAGGCAACAGGGACTCATCGATAGCGATAGCTTCTACGAAGAATCTGAGGAAGAGATTAGGAACCTCAAGGAAGCATTGCAGGAATTAAAGACCATGGACATAAACGAGGAAAGCAAACTTTCTCTCGAGAATGTCAAGAGGCTCATCCAGAGAAATTTCAGTGAGAACCCTCTGGCATGGTGGGATAGGAATAAGATCGAAGCTACTCTTAAGATTAAAGAGGAATGCAAATATGAGTATGTTCGATATAAGCCTATCCAGATGAACATGGAAGATAAGAATGATATGCAAATGATTATCAAAAAGCATATCAATCTTGGACTCATTGAGCCTGGAATCTCTGCATAGAGTAGCCCTGGATTTCTGGTAAGAAACCATGGTGAGATAAAAAGAGGTAAACCCAGGTTAGTAATTAACTATCAAGGTATTAATAAAATATTAGAGTTTGATGGTTATTACATTCCTAGTAGAGAGCACTTGATTGATTGCATTAAAGGTGCAAAAGTGTTTTGCAAATTTGATTGCAAGTCTGGTTTCTATCAGATTAAAATGGAGAGTGAATCAAAGAAATTTACTGCATTCTCCACACCACAAGGACAATATATTTGGAACGTACTGCCAACGGGTCTAGCTAATGCACCCCAGATATTTCAAAGAAAAATGGATAATCTTTTCAAAGATTATTTCGAGTTTATGTTTGTCTACATCGATGACATACTGATTGCATCCAAAAATATGAAAGAACATATCAAACATCTAGAAATATTTTCTGATGCATGCTATAAAGAAGGTTTAGTACTTTCTGAGAAGAAAGCTACTATAGTGGTCAATAAAATCGAATTTTTAGGAATTCTTATTGACGAAACAGGTATTGAGTTGCAGGAGCATATTGTGGAGAAAATCCGCAATTTTCCAGACATACTCAAAGATAAGAAGCATTTACAAAGCTTCTTGGGAGTGATAAATTTTGCAGGTATCTTTATAAAAGATCTTGCAAAATATAGAAAGAGTTTCCGACCACTTTTGAAGGAAATAGAAAGTGCAAAGTGGAAATGGGAGGAAATCCATATGCAAAGGGTTCGTGAGTTAAAAGAGGTTTGCAATAACCTACCAAAGCTTGCAATACCACAAGACGAGGATGAATTGGTGGTCTACATAGACGCCAACGATTATAGATAGGTAGTTGTGCTCATGAAAAAGACTACTATAGGGGAAGAGCCTTGTAGATACACTGGAGGGTTGTTCACCGAACAACAAGCCCAAGTGTGGCACATCAACGAGAAAGAGTTCTTTGCGGTTTGGAAGGCTTTTAAGAAATGGCCTTTATTTTTACTTGCTAAAGAATTCACTTTGAAAGTTGATAATACCAATGTTAAAGCTTTCTTGAAAAATAAATTAGAAAGCGAGTATTATCAGATGGCAAGCTGAATGCCAATATTATTGTTATAATATTGTTGTTATAAAATCTCATGAAAATATTCTTGCAGATTTCCTGACAAGAGATGGAGGCATCTGAAGCGAACTTCATCATGTTAAGGCTTAGGCACCACAGAGAAAACCTTGAGGAGCTTAACAAGAAGTTTGGACGGCTAGCTGTGAATGCACAAGTGGCCGGACAAATCCAAAGAGCTGATCTTGACACTGTCCAAATCGCATTAAGAACGACCATGGTGGCCTCAACCTCACTATGGAATAACCTACAAGAGCCAAGTCGGAAGGCATCATCCTCGGAGATGACTAACGAGTTACGAAAGCATGACCCTAAACATGCCCTTAGAGTACAGGACTCTAGACCTGCAGCGGCAGATTCAAGTACTGCTTGCACAAGGCCATCACCAGACTCTGGTGCAACGGTGACAAACGAGTCACAAAGAGTACAAACCTCTGATGATTCGAGTCAACCCAGCGCCTCTGGGGTAAAAGAGGAAGAGATTAGCCTTAGGCCAATGATAGGCACTTCTAAGGCTAATACTAATGAATTATCTTCTTCTTCTTCTTCTGCTTGGAAGGTTTATCAACGGATGTGGGAAAAATTAATTTCCCGCAAAGGAGTTAACCCAAGCAAGACCATTATCGAGACATCCAGAGAATATAATAGGGTCTGGATGATGGAAGGGTCTAAACCCAAAGAAGTCCGAGAGTGGTATGAGTTTGGAGCTCTAGCTTCGGTCCATAGTCACCAAGTTTTTCAAAAATTTCAAAATTACCGGAATGGATTAGTGGGGCAGTATATGATTCATGGCAAAACAATCCCTAACCAAAAAGAGGAGATATCTTGGAGCTAAAATTTATATTAGCAGCTCCAGAAATTGCAGGGAAGGGGTCGCATCCAGCGTTCCATTTCATCAAACTGCAGAGACCAGACATGGTAGCTTTTAACAGAATTAAAGCTGCCTCAGAAGAAGCTCCACTGGTGTCAACTATTAGCAAAGACGACATTTCCACCAGAAGAGCTTGGGGTTTATGGGTCTGTCTCACTGAGATGGACAAAGTCAAGTATCCATTCAAAATCTTTTCCAACAAAGTGAATGGATCATTCCTGTTAAACTCCATGACAGGGAAAAGCACTGAATTTGCAGAAAGCATGTTCGAAAAAAAGAGGATGCTCATATGGGAGAACAAGCTGCCTGAAACTGAGGTCACAAAGATGAAGACATGCAACATGCAGCATGTTGGGCAATGGCATAACCATGTATGCCCTTGCTGCGAAAAAACGAGAAAAACCACTGTTCGGAACTAAGATATAGGTTACCCAAAAGAAACCCGAACCAAAACCGGACAAGGGTAAAAGGAAGAACTTTTACAAGGAGAAGTAAGACTCAAAAAATATAAAAATTCAAAAAGAAGACTGTAGGCAAAAAGCGACAAAAGCTAACAGTCAGAGAAAAATCAAAAGGAGCCAGCTAGCAATTAAATGGCCGACAAGCCATCATGAATACCAGCTGGAAAGAACGATGATGAACGCAATGACGTTATCAAGAACGAGTTTGGAATCCGCATTTGGCGTCCGCGGATGATATAAATAAGGAAGCAGCGAAGCAGAAGGGGATCATCAGAAATTTCCTCCTACTCTTCAAAGCACAATAATCTGAGTATTTTTATCTTTGTAACTTTTAAGTTATTCAGTTTATGGGGTTTCCCCAAATAGTCTAGCCCTCTACCAAGTGAGAGGCTAAGTGGTTGTCTCCTCTAACGGAGAAAATAATATCTATGTAATATTTCCTATATTTCTTCAATAAAAGAAAGGCTTCTTTCCAAATTGTTGTCCAAAATTCTATTAAGACCCTGTATTGGAGTATCTTCTACATCCTAAGGTAGGAAACAAAATAGGGTTGTGCTGTTTGTTGCTGAAGGAGCCAAGTATCTGCAAGCCATCTGCTGCGGTAGTGTGGTTGGAGGAAGTCTGTAAAACCAAGAGCTTTGAATACCCGGAAACAAGGCGGTCAGAAAAAGGTATGAATTTATGAAGGCTTAATTTATTTCGGAAGCATGATGGGCTAAATTTCGAGCATTAAGGAAGGAAAACAAAAAGTTTTGAGCTTGGGACTAATAATGTCAAAGTCCTGAAAACTTTGGGACCATATGTGTCGACCAAATAAAGCGGGGGACTAAAAGTGAGAATGGCCCTATCTAATGAGACCAAAAGTGCAATAAACCCTTTTTCCTGCACATATGTAATTTGCTGCTCAAGTGTCTATTTTACAGGAACCAAAGTCTTTTGCTCAAGCTCGAGGCCATGTTGAATGGAAAAGGCGATGACAGAAGAGTTGCAGGCTCTTGAAAATAACCAGACATGGATGCTCACTTCTCTTCCTAAGGGGATGAAGGCAATTGTCTCGTGGAGTTTACAAGCTGAAGATGAATCCTGATGGGACTATTAATCGCTATGAGGTTCGCTTTGTGGCGAAAGGATATGGCCAGATTGAGGCCGTCAATTACATAGATAGCTTCTCACCTGCTGCCAAAACTGTGATGGTGCATCCATTTATAGGCATTGTTGTTGCATATACTTGGCCCGTGCACCAAATTGATGTAAACAACGTCTTCCTCCATGGTACTTTAGACGAGGAGGTTTATATGGATCCCTTAAATGGGTACTTTGTTCCGTTAGGCCAAGTTTACAAACTCCAGAAACCCTTGTATGGTTTGAAGCAAGCATCTCGTCAATGGAATCTTGAACTCACTTCAAAAATTGGTAATTTTAGTTTCAAGTAGTCCACTCACGACCATTGTTTGTTCATCAAACAGACCTCTCATGGTTTCATAGCTCTCCTTGTTTATGTGGACGACAGTTTGGTTATGGTTCCTTCAGTGGATTTGATCACACGTTCTTACAAATATTTAGATGAATTGTTTACTATCAAAGACCTTGGGTTTGCGTGGGTTTGGAGATTGCTCGTTCCTCTAAAGGAATGAGTGTAACTCAACACAAACATACCATGGACATCAATAAAGATTCAGGGAAATATTCTTCCAGTCCAATGTCTACATTACTCGCCCTGGGATCAAATTCAGTACTGGTTCCGAAGTTTAACTTAAGGAGCCTCTATGTTTCGCTGGCTTATTGACCGTCTGTTGTACCTTAGTTTCACAAGGCCAGATCTTTCCTTTGCAGTCCAGCAACTTAACCAGTATCTACAGCATCCTACGAACCAACATTGGACTGCAACGTTGTATATTGTTCGCTATATTAAGGGGACTCCTGACACCTGTCTTTTCTTTTCAGTTTCTAATTCCTTGTTTTGTCTGCGTACACTAATGCTGACTGGGGCGCTTGCGTTGATTCTCATCGATCAATAACTAGGTATTTCGTACTTCTTGGCTTATCCTTGATCTCTTGGAAATCCAAGATGCATAACACAGTATCTCATTCGTTAGCTGAGGTGGAATATAGGGCCATGGCTACCACTCTATATGAACTTCAATGGATCTCATATCTACTCGTTGATTTTTGTGTCCCAGTTCTTACACACATTCCTTTCTGGTGTGATAATCAGGCAGTCACTGACAACCTTATTTTCCACTAGCGCACGGAACACCTAGATAGTGACTGCCACGTGGTTCGGGATCAATATAAGGTTGGGTTCATTTCGCCATCGTTTGTCTGCAGCAAGTTGTAGCTTCCTGATTTTTTCACAAAGTCTCTGCCGAGCACCTCGTTTTCTTATCTCGAATCCAAGCTGGGCTTGTTGCATCTTCATCCCGCCCCAGCTTGAGGGGGTGCCAAGAACGCAGCAGCAACACCAAAGTTTGATGAGCTATTGTGTTGAGGAAGTTTTTTTAAGAAGACGACCGAAGTCGTGTTCCTGGATTTCACATTTTTTTTTCATAACTGTGCTTTCTTGTACAAGATTTTTGTACGTTAGAATAGCATTTTAGGTTTGTTGAGCTGAAGTCCAGCTGGCAATTGTTAGTAGGGGGCAGTTACATTCCAAGACACTTTTAAGCTCTGTATCTTCTTTCTTCTTCATTATGGAAAATTACAGAGCACATTTTTACTTCTGCTGTGATGATTTCTTCTACTACCGTGGGAGAGTTTTTTGAGTTTTCTCAGCATACTCTCGGAGCCTTGGATTGAAGGTGTCTGATCACTTCCTTCTTCTTAGTTTGCCTTAAAAGAAAAAAAAAAAAAAAAAAAGCTATCTAAACTTCGTAGCTGAAATTGGCAACTGAAGTTGCTGGAGGAAGAGTTGTTGGAGAAGGTGTGAGTGGTGCGATCGCGGTTCCTGCGCATCCTCAATATGTATCATAAGCTCTGCAACTTCTTAGCTCGGATCATCCATGATTGATCCTCGGATCCTCGCCACTTGACGGTAAAAATTTCCTTAAGTGGGGCAGGGCGATTAGGCGTGCGCTAGGTGGGAAACTAAAGCTTGATTTTATCATTTGAACTTGTTAGAAACCTACTGGAGATCCGGAGTTAATTGAACAATGGACAAGAGTAGATTTTAGGGTAAATTACATCAACTCCCCTTGAATTTTGACATAATTACAAATGCATCCCTATTAGATCAAAAATTACATTTACCCTCCTTGAGGTTTGTTTCGTCTTACATTTAACTCCACCGATACATGTTATTCCCAAAATAATCCTGATAAAAAAATTTGAGTATGATTTGACCATCTTTAGACGAAAATGGCCTTTGGACCAATTATAATGTTTTAAAATATTGAAGGGGTTAAATGTTATGATCTTACATCATTTGTACTTAAAACAATAAGTTTTTTTTTTTTTTTGCTAAACTAGCTGTTTTTGTTCATTAAATATTGTGGGGGACATCTTATATATTAGGGTGAATTACATGCATAGCCCCTAAGGTTTTAGTATGATCCCTCCTTGAGATTTTTAAAATGTTACAATGCTTGCAAAAAAAAAAAGTGTGCAATACAAAGACATCCTTCATTTATCTGGCAAAAAACAAAAGAAAATATTAATTTTAAAAAAGACTAAAATCTCCTTAAACAAAATTTCATTAGGAGAATAAATATAATTTTTTATCTAATAAGGATGTATTTGTAGTTATATTAAACCTCAAGTGGTGTGGATGTAATTCATCCTAATATATAAGATAATCACGCAATATATAATTAACAAAAATTGGCTACTTTACCAAAAACAAAATATTACATTTAAGTACAAAGTATGTGAGATTATAACATTTATCCCCTCAATATTTTAAAATATTAAAATTGGTCCAAAGGGCTTTTTAGTCTGAAAAATTGGTCAAATCATTGTCAAATTTTTTATTAGGGCTATTTTGGAAATAACATGCACTAGTGGAGTTAAAGTAGATGGAACAAACCTCAAAGGAATAAATGTAATTTTTCATCTAATAGGAATGTATTTGTAATTATGCCAAATTTGAGGGATGTTGATGTAATTTACCCTAGATTTTATGGTATCCTTTTGGTTGCTAAATGCTATGGCCAAAAATATTTCAAACACTTTCATTTACACCAAATTTCCTACGAACTTATGGATTGACTTGAATGAGAGGTAAATAATTATAATTTAAAAACTAATTTATTATTTAATAAAATAAAATCCATCTAATACTTTTGTTCAGAAATTAAATTTTACTTTTTATACTTTGTGCTCAAATATTAATATATTTTTAGACCAAATAATAATTTGATTTCAAAGATAGTAAAACAGATCCTAGAAATTATCTAAAATAAAAATGTTTTAGAACTATTTATTATATATTAAAATAAAATTTCCTAAAATTTATTTTATAGAAAATAAAATAAAAATTCTTATAGTTTGTGACCAAAGATGGTCCAAAAAAATTAATTTTTAATGGTACCAAAAAAATATATATTTTTGCTTTTTTATTACCATTAAACAGGGCCTTTGAATAGGAGTTAACGGCCACATGTGAGGCACATGGCCTCTACCGTTAACTTGGGACCAAAAAGGCATTTTATGCGATACTCACCACAATTGTGATATCAAAAAACAAAAATTACCTTTTTTTAACTAGACCAAAAAGAATTTTCCGTGCTTCTAAAAGGATTTTTAATTCATTTATGTATGAATAGGATAAAATTATGTCAATACAATATTTATGAATTATGTCTCGTAACAATAAAAACAGCCTTTTTTTCTTTCTTTTTAGAATAAAAATATTCCTATATAAAACATATGAAAAAAGCATATTAATCTGTAATTAAAATATATTAGCAATGTTAATGATACATTATTTTCATTATTCATTTTTGTATCAATAATAAAAATAATTCTATAACATTAATAATTATAAATTCAATATCTTTTAAAAATGATTTACAACACGCCCGATGCTCGTTCATTTAACTAGTTATATAAAATGTAATTCATAAACCTATACGATACAATTTATAAAAGTGATTAATATGAGCTAATAAATAAATTATTTTACATAAATTTTTCTAAAAAAATATTACTATATAGTTAATTAGAATAAACGAGAAAATGAAAGAAACTTTTGAGGAATTGATACTTCGATAGATATATAGATATAAAATAGGGCATAAATGGTGAGATTTCAAAGTTAACTATAAGTGGGAAAAGCTGCAAGTTGAATGTTTCTAGTTAGGGAACTAAGTCAAATATATAAAAAATTATATTTTTTTGTCCCATTTGTAGAAATTTCAAACTTTAACAACTCTCTCAATTTATTTCAATTGAGTATTTAGTAGTTTGATTTGTTTTTCTATTTTAATCATCAGTTTATTTCTGACAATTTTGTTGAAAGAAGAAAGGGAAGAAATAGCACATTTTATCCATTATATAAAGAATTTATATTTTTGGTGTCATTAATTATAAAATTTCACTTTTTATTAGATATTTAACGAAAAATGCAAATGGCCATTAAATTTTTAGGCTAAACACTACTAGGTGGCTTTTTCAATATGATACTATTCAACAAGTTGACATTTAGAGTAAATGAGGAGTAGACATAGATTAACCCAACCTCCAACTCCTACTTCAACTTGATAAAAACATTTTGAGGAAAAAATAAAAACTTTCAATCTAACAAAAAATTTATACGCATATTCGGTATTACTGAGTACAGTCAATCGCATAATATGCATAATACACATATTTTGTGATTTTTTTATATATTTAATCAATACCAATATCAGTTAGAAACTCGATTAAATAATATAAATAGGGCTTATATCCTGACATACTAACACAACAAAATAGAGAAGTACCAAACCTCCTCATGGCTTCTACTTGCACTTCCGCCCTTTTCCTCATGGCTCTCCTCCTCTTCACCACCCTCGGCCACGGTGCCACCTTGCCCACGGGCTTGATTGTCACCGCCAACTTTGTTGCACATCCACTGGAAACTGCCCTGGCCAAGGCATTAATGGGACTATTGTTAAGCTGAATTGCACCAATCTTCTGGGTGTCAGCACCAACGTCGGCCAGTCCACCACCAATGCCACCGGATCATTCAACATTACTGTTCCTGGTTTACTTGGGTTTCTATCTGGGTTGCCCATAATTCCATGTTTTATCGTTGTTCAACTTCCGTTGAACGCCACCATCTGTCCTGTGCTTGCCATCGCCACCGGCGTAATTGCCTCTGCTGTCGGAATTGTCGGCCCGCCGGTCAACACCACAGTAGGGACGCTTCTAAACACGTCCATCGACGGATTCTTGAATCTGAGGGTGTAATAATTGTCATTTCAAGTCCTGTTGATGGAGCATGCTCTCCAGTTCAATCTGCTCCTATTGTTTACAGTACTACTACATATGAATAAGCAACAAGCAGCATGCATGCATGCTTGCATGGCTTTGTTTTCTTTATCTTTAGTTGTTTAAAGTTAATTTGGTATGGTAAACTTGTGCCTCATTCACATACTAGAGAAGAAAATAAAATTCTAATTACACACACACACACACATATATATATATATATATATATAAATGACATGTCATATATATTTTCTCGGAATAATTGCAGTTTTGGTCGCAGAGGATAGACCCATTCTCACTTTTGGTCCCACGCTTTACGGGGTTGATACTTTGGACCCTAAAATCCTAATTTTTCAATAGACTTGATCCCACACCATTAATATTTGACGAAAACGGCACATGAACAGTCACGTGCTGTTAGTCAAACGTTTTTTTTTGGGCAAAAAAAGGTTGTTGACCTTGTTGCTGAAGAATGGAGGAAAAATTTGGCGTCACAAAACCCTTCCCCTCCCTCTAACGTATATATACATCCACAAATAGATAATATAAGGTTAAAAAAATCTACCACTACAAAAATTTGTATTATTTCCCCTCTATACTAAAATTCAGCAATATCATTCTTTATCTTGTTTTACTTTATCATAGTTCCACTTCTATCATCTTGTAAATTTCATATTAATAATCAGTACGTTTATATATACTTTGATTATTTTATAAAAAATTATAAGTTTGATATATGTTAATAATCCCTGGTTACATTTGATTGATTGATAAATTTGAATTTAAGAAATAATATAGAAAAATAATTTTCAAAAGACTCCATATTAAAAGAAATTAAATTTCATCAGTACAGTTTAAAATTAGATTTGAAATTATTTGAATTTAGAATTATCTAAATAATGTCAAATAATAATTAATAATATTAAATCCGGCAATCTAAAATAATTTTAAGATATGTAAAATAGTTGATTAGGCACATTTCGATTTAATAACATACGTATAAGTGTATATATTATATATCATGTGATGTCTATAGGATTTTATACATAATTGAGAGTAATATATAATTATTAAGAAAATTTTAAAATTTATATTATAAAAAAATTATATGCTGAAAACGAAATATATTAAAACTTGAACGGAATAAATTGGAGTTTATTATAATATTTGGGAGCAAATTATATTAATTAAGAAATTAGATAGGACGTAATGAGAATTTTAAAAAGTTTAATAAAATAAAAGAAATAATAATAATAATAATAATAATAAAATAGTATGAAGGGAAATAATACAAAATTTTGTAGTGGTAGTTTTCTTGGCCTTGTACTGTGTATTTGTAGATGTATATATAGGCTAGAGGGAGGGGGATGATTTTCTGGCGCCAAATTTTCCTCCTAAAAAGCCATTTGACTAACGACACGTGATTGTTCATGTGTCGTTTCCGTCAAATATAACGGCGTGGGATCAAGTCTTTCGAAAAATTAGAGTTTTGGGGTCTAAAGTGTTGATCCCGTAAAGTGTGAGATTAAAAGTGAGAATGGGTCTATACTGTGGGACCAAAAGTGCAATTATCCCTATTTTCTCATAATTAAGGTTTCCGAAGTACTGCATTCTTAATACATTTTGGTTGATTCACCACAAAAGCTCGATATTTTTGCCTCTATTCACTATATGCTTGAAGAGCATTTAGAGGCAAAATTTGCTTCTAATTTTTTTTTTAAAATTCGGGTACCCGACAAATATCGAGTTGGGATCCGATAGCTATTTTAGATACCCGAACTACCCAAACTTTTGTTACCCGACTCGACGTCCACCCCTAGTCTGGGCTATTATCTTCAGTCCCCCATCCACTTCAAGTGAGTCTCACTTCTGCCAACTTTAACAGAAAGTTGATGGCAGCGATAGAAAATGTACAAAAAGTATATATATGTTTAAGGACTAAAACTGTAATGGGCTTATATATATTTGGGGACCAAATAAATAAAATATTTGGAGACAATATAATTCTCCAAACAAAAGTCAAACAATAAATTGAAATAATATAAAGGGTTAATTGCACTCCCCTCCCCCGAGGTTTGGTGTAGTTACCCATAGACCCCCTGTGGTTTCAAAAATTACATCTAGCATCCCTAAAGTTTGTTTCACCTCACAAATAAATCCCTCCGGTAGTCAAAATTCACCAAATTAACTAATATTAACAAAAAAATCAGAAAAAAAAAATCTATATTAACCCTTAATTGACTTATTACTGATTTATTACAGGTCAAACAAATCTTTTTATGATCAAATTATCCTCATACATCTTCACGTTAATGTATATGAAGACGTATATTTTACCATTATAAGGGTAATTTAATTCGAAAAAAATTATTTAATATGTAATAAGTCAGTAATAAGTCAATCAATGGTTAATATATATTTTTTCTAATTTTTTGTTAATATCAGTCAATTCTGTGAATTTTGACTAATGGAGTGACTTATTTTGTTAGATGTAAGCAAACTTCAGAGGTGCTAGGTGTAATTTTTCAAATCACAGGGGGTTTACGTGAAATTACACCAAACCTCAGGGGAGGAGGGTGTACTTATCCCTAATATATTTTCGAGTTCTTATTAACCAAAATCAAAGAATCTATTAATATATTCTTAGTTTCATCGGTCAATAAATAATTTTTTTATTTCACATTTTTCCAAAAGAATTCTTATAATGTTAAAACCTGATCATATTTCTTTCACATTTCCATTACTTATTAAATGTTATACCTTCGTACATTAGGTTAATTATACTTCGTCTCATTTTTAAATTATAGTTTAATTTAATTATATTTTTTAATTTGAAAAAAAATGCACAGATTTGGCATGCAAAGCTAGGTCACATCTCTCAAGATAGGATAAAGAGGTTGGTGGACTCAAAGAGTCTAGAAATAGACAATTTGGACGACATACGAGCCTATGAGTCCTATCTAAAAGGAAAAAATAACGGAAGCCATTTGTTGGACAAAGTACATTTGTCAATGGTCTATTGGATTTGATACATACAGACGCCTGTGGGCCTCTGAATACTCAGACTAGAGGTGGGTTCTCCTAACATTCAACGATGATCATTCACGGTATGGTTATGTTTACTTGATGGGGTACAAGTCTGAGGCCTTTGTGTGGTTCAAAGAATTCAGACTTGAAGTTCAGAACTAAACTGGTCGCAAAATTAAAATCTTTCGATCAGACCGAGGTGGAGTGTATCTAAGTGGTGAATTTCAAGATCGTCTAAAGGAAAATGGGAAAGTCTCTTACTGGACACCTCCCGGGACACCTCAGCTAAATGGTGTGGTTGAAATGAGGAATCGGAGTGTGTTAGACATGGTTCGGTCCAAGATGAATTTTACTGAACTGTCTTGCCCTTCTGGGATTATGCGCTTGAGTCGGTGGCTAGGTTATTAAACATAGCGCCATCTTAGGCAGTGGCCCAAACACCATATCAGATATGGTGTGGCAAGCTTACTTCCTACAAGTACTTGAGAGTGTGGGGTAGCCCTGCATACGTCAAGAGGCTAGTGGGAGACCAGTTAGATTCGAGCTCTAGTTTGTGCAGGTCCATTTGTTATCCGAAAGAAACTGCAGGATATTATTTTTATGACCCTCTAAGCAAAAGGTATTTGTCTCAAGGAATGCAGTGTTCTTGGAAAGAGGTTATATAGCGGATACCCGACGCGATGAGTTGCTCCTTGAGGAATCAAATGAAGCATCTCAGTCGAATGCAGGGATATCGTCTGCACCTACTATTTTCACTAATAATGTTCCAGTTCTCCGTAGGTCAGCTAGAGTGCCACAACCTCCTGAGAGGTATGGATTTTTAGGTGTGACCGGCTAGTTGGATAATGATCCAAAGATTTACGGAGAAGCGATGTCGGACATCGATTAGGGAAAGTGGCTTGAAACCATGAAATCCAAAATGGACTCCATGAGCTCGAACTAAGTATGGATGTTAGTGGACCAACCTAAGGGTGTTAAACCTGTTAGGTATAAGTGGGTCTATAAATGTAAGATTGGTGCTGATGGGGAGGTCACAACCTCAAGGCTAGGCTTGTGGCAAAAGGATATACTCAGCGACCTGGGTCGATTTTGAGGAAACATTTTCCCTCGTAGCCATGGCTAAGCCTATACGGATTATGCTTGCCATAACAGTGTGGTATGACTACAAAATATGGCAGATGGATGTGAAAACGATTTTTCTTAACGGTTTCGTTGAGGAAGAGATCTATATGGATCAGCCGGAGGAATTCACGGTAATAGGAGAAGAGCAAAAGGTTTGTCACCTCCAAAGATTCATTTATGATTTAAAGCAAGCTTCTTGAAGCTGGAACATGCATTTTCATGAAGTCATATGGGGCTATGGTTTCATCAAGAACGACTTTGACCCTTGTGTATACAAGAAGGTCAGTGAGAGCTCTATTGCATTCCTAGTGCTTTATGTGGACGATATTTTGCTCATTGGTAATGATGTCAAAATGTTGGGAACACTAAAGCATGGTTATCCACTCAATTCTCCATGAAGAATTTGGGTGAAGCTTCCTACATCCTTGGGATCAAAATCTTCGGGGATATATCTAAAAGGATGTTAGGAATGACCCAAAACTCGAATGTTGAGAAAGTCATGAAAAGGTTTAAGATGGAACACTCCGAACGAGAATTCCTTCTGAGGAGACATGGGGTTAAGGTTTAAGAAACAATCTCCTAAGACTGATGAGAAGCTTAAAAGGATGTTGGACGTCCCCTATGCATTAGCCGTAGGCAACATTCAGTATGTTGCGCAGTGCACCAGGCCTGACATCGCTTACGCTTTGAGTGTAATGAGTAGATATCAGGCATGTGCTGGGGAGGCACACTAGACTGCAGTCAAGATCATACTTAAGTACCTAAGAAGGACTAAAGATATATTCTTGGTCTACGGCAGTGGAGAGTTTATACTGGAAGGCTAGCGATGCTAGCTTCCAATCGGACGATGATGATGCCAAATCACGATCAGAATTTGTATTTAAGCTTAATGGTGGCATGATGGCTTGGAAGAGTTCCAAGTAGGATACCACAGCTGATTCCACCACGGAAGCTAAATACATAGCGGCTTCAGAAGCGGCTGATGAGGTGGTTTTAGATGAAAAACTACATCCAAGAGTTGGGTGTGGTGCATAGCATTTCCCAATCAGTAGTTATCTTCTGTGATAACAATGGGGCTATATCGCAAGCCAAGGAAGAGATCTCATCATCGATCCAAATATATTCTTAGACGATACAATCTTCTTAAAGATATGGTTGGAAGAGGTAACGTTCGGATGGACCGAGTCAACTCAGCAGAAAATACAATAGACCCGCTGACAAAACCCCTGTCACAAATAGCTCATGCACAACATTGGGAAGATAGGTTTGAAGCAAATGAGTGATTAGCTTTAGATCAAGTGGGAGATTGTTAGAAAGGTGATCAGAGAGCCAATCGGATTGGGCTTTTGTAAACTATTTCTGAAAATTTTGATGTAATATAATATTATATATTTGAATAAAAATAATATTCAAACTATGGCTTGATTCTTTGTTGTGTTTACTTGTTGTGTTAATATTTACTTAACTGCACGACACAGACCAAATGGATAAATCCAATGGGTTAAGTTGCGCCTTGGTTGGCGGCCATGAAACCAACCTCTGTGGATTGGTCTGAAACATTCCAAGTCAAGGACCTCAAGATAGGGCATCGAGTGTCCTATAGAGACTTGCACTAAGTACTGCAGCCTTGTTTCGTCAGCAGGAAACGTAGATCGTTTATACAATTTTAGTGGGTTAGTTGGCAAGGTAGTTGTCTAACTAAACTGACTCACGGAAATTGTCATATGGAAGCCTCTCGAGGCTTGGTTGGTATGACTAGGATTCCCTACTCCAATAGTACGAGATTAGTCCTCAAACTTGAGAACCATGGCAGTCACATGCACATTATGGTTGTAGCTTAGATATGGCGAACAATGTATTTGTCGAAAGATACAGATGTTACAAGCCTTATCTAGTGCAGTCAGAATGCGTAGTGAAGATGTTGTGTTCCAAGAAAGCATCCATCCCCTGTCAATACCGTGACAGTAGGATCCCTTATACGCTCTGAGACACGTTTTTCTAAAAATCTATAGCCACATTACTTAGTAGGTTAAACGGGTGCTCTCAAATTATTGAGTATAGATGCCTAGTCCAGGATGGGAGCCGACGTCGAACTCCATACCCAAAACTAAGGTCGGGAGACGGTTGATGGAAGGACCTTACTCGTATGAATTCAGTTGCCTAAATGTTCATCTATATTCACCTAGTCTCTAGTGCCATGGATTGTTGCTAGACGACCACCCATGGTAACAGACTATTTCTGGTTATGGAATAATAAAAAATAATTAATTTAATTTAATTAATTGTTGGAAAATACCCAAGTCTATCTGAGGGTGAACCTAAAGAGTCACACCTTACCACTATAATGGATGGAATTAATTTTGAATTAATTCTAGAAGAGCTAAATTAATTTAATTGGATTAAATTAATTCATGAGGATAAATGATTGGATCATTTATTTAGACCAATCCATTGGATGGATGACTTGAAATTTAATTAATTAGATTAATTAAAATTTTAAGTTGCCATTAAAATTAATTGGATTAATTTTCTTGGACTTGTCCAATTTATGAATTGGATTCATACATTGATGGAGAGATAAAAAAAGGATTTGACCTCTTAATTGGATTAAGAGATTTTAATGTTGGACTTAAAATTAAATTAGGTTTAATTAAGGTCCATTTGACGTAGGCTTGGTTTAATTTTATTTAATCAAACCCGATCCATTAAAATACAAGTCCAAGGCCTCAGATGGACTATGGCTAGCTTTAGGAGGAGCCTAACCCCTCCTTGGAATGTGTGTGGCCGAGTTTGGTGCCTAGGGTGCACCAAACTTGGTCATAAGGTGGCTTAGAGGTGGTTTTTAGGAATAGGAGTCTTGCTAGGTCAAGACCCTTGCTATACTATGACTAGGTCATATTATATAGCTCTAAAAGCTACTCATAGCCGCCCTAGAACAACAGCTACACAACCTATGAAATTTCCTTCTCTCCTTCTCCAAAAACTCTCTCAAGATCTTAGAGATCGAAAGAGACTCAAGAACGAAACATTAATCAATAGCGTTTTGGTTCTTGCACTTCTGTGGATGTTTTGCTAGCACGAAATCACCATATTTTTACTGGTGGTGTGTTAGTTTAGAGGATCTCTGAATTGACATATTGAACCGAAAGGACGAACAAAATCAACGCCTGAAGCCGAACGAGAAAACAACAGGTTAAATTTCAATTTAGAATTTCTGTTGCTTTTTCTTGTTTTTTCTTATTCATGGCCTATGTATAATCTTCAATTACACCGAACTCCTGGAAAAAGATCAAGGGATCGGGAATTTACTAGCTTTAGTGTTCATTTTTTTTTCGCGCTTCTGTCGCGCTTCTCGGGCCGATCCACTTCCTTTAGGGATGGGGGCAGAGTTGATGTGACACCCCCTCCGTAATCACATTCAATTACCCTCACAACTCATAATTGACCCAATAAGATAATTGACAAAGTCAACATTTGACGAACACCTCAAGCCAATTACATACTTCATTAGAGTTTTTAGTTATTACAAAATATAAGACACCAACTCAGTAATAATTTAATATTCTTGTATCCATATATCTAGAGCTCCTGAATTAGAATGACACCGCTGACCCACCTATACTGCTAACATTGGCTTATGATCTATCTCCTGAAAAAAATACGGTAATTTTTTATGAGTTGCCACTCAGTAAGTATAGCCTTTCGGTATATATATATATATATATATATACACACACACACACAAGCAACAGGTCAAATATAAAGCAATGATACCAACATAACCAATAGTTGCCACACATTATCAATAGATAAAGATATCACATAGCTACAAGCAAACATCAAACCAAGACATATCGTGACGTTTTAGTCTGTTTTCTTAGGGCCCTGCTTAACACAACTGGAGCGCAACACTCAATGAGCTTTGCCAGCTATCAACACCACCATCATCTCCTCAATCACAATACTCCTTCTTTCACCTTCTTTTATTTTCTTTTTTTTTTTTTCTCGATACCACACAGCACACAGCTCTTGTGTATCCCATCATCTCCATTGATTGATAACAGCACACAGCTCGTCATTGATCATATCGTCTAAGCCATTGAGTATGTCCCCAATTAGGTAAGCCATTATTTCATTTTAATTCCCACATCAACATCATTAACTTCCTTATTAAATTTCATGTAATAATTATTTTCTCGTAAATCACTTTCAATTCAATTTTCATCCACAATCAAATTACACAACCACAAAATCATTCAGCCAACTTTCGTGTAGCACAATCACAATTAAACATATAGTAGCGATTCCACAGATATAAATATAATCTTAATCACCATCAACATTCATGAACAAGTATATATACAATCCATATTTTACCCATATAAATATATACATAAATCCAACATTCATCATATGATACTCATATAGGCATATATATACTCTAACAACAACCAACATCCACCATCAAGTATATCTATAAACAACCCATATATTATATCCATATATACATAAATCCAACAAGCAATACTTATATTCACACACACACACACACACACACATATATATATATATATATATATATATATATGTATAAATAAATTAGCTATACTTACCTCACTTTTTCCAATTATTTAAATAGTAGAAAGATATGTACAATCCCGAACATTGTTATCGTGTCCTAAAATGAGGTATAAGATGTATTGTCAATGAATCGATAATATTGAAGTTCTTTCAGAAAGCACTAGATTATATTCGTACACTTCTCACTAATCCTTAAATATCTCATTATACAAAATTCAAATCTATATTCCATTTTCTTCTATAAAAAATAGACTCGATTATCTTTCTATCGGTATATATCTTGATTTATTAAAATCAGCTTCTATTTTAGAAATTACCCTTACAGCCCCTGAATCTATAATCTTGAAAGAATGAGCATTACTCGCTAATTATATCATAACTTTAATTACAATCACTAACACTCAAAACTGTTTTAGTATGATAAATTAAACATAATAAGCTTCCCAATGATATATGATTAGTATGTTAAATCCTAGGAAATGATTATAATAAAATCAGTCTTTCCCTCTGCTTAGATCTTCTTGACAGAATCTCTGTCTTAATATATAAATTTTCCTCAAGCAGGAATACAATTAATAGAAGTGCCATTCTTTCATAAAATATTCCTGGATGTCTGTTTTCATTTACAATAAGAATCATACCAATTGGATTTATATATAATTAGTTATTCAAGTTTAGCACAACCTGGTTAATGTAGACTGCAACAGATTCGAAACTACCACTTTAAAATTCTCTCAAAAATCATAGACTCTTCCAAAAACTACCATATTTTCATCATACAATCTTCTATGTGTCTATTTTTAATTTTACAAAATATTCACTTAAAGTGAACCAATAGAACTCAAATTACAAAGATTTACATAATCTTTGTCAGAGTTCCACAGAAACAGAGCAACAGAATGTTTCCTCTTTTTTACCCATTCAAACGACCGATTTGGATTCTTCTCAAAACTAGAAAGTTTTATAAACATATCAAATATTACAAAGGTTTAAAACGTGCTAAATTTGGACCAGTATAACCCTTTTAAAATCATGATTTACAGAGGCTAATCGGAAACAGAGTCGACTCTGGTACTTCTCTTTCACTTTAATGGGCATTTTCTTCCATTTGACTAACATGTAGCTCTGATACGAATTTAAATATGAAAGATCAGAAAAACTTATCAAATCTTCCATGAAAATTCTCAAGCTTGAAGATGATGAAGAGCAACACCACCCCTTTCTCTCTTTTCTTCTCTTTTCTCTTCCCCTTCTCTTCTTTTCTTTCTCTCCTATTCTTTTCTCTTCTCTCTTTCTCTCCCTCTCTGGTCAAGTGTGTGTGCATGTTGTATGTGTGTGAGTGTGTAAGTAGATGAAAGGTAAGTGAAATGCTAGGTAGCAGCACACATCTTTCTTTTTTTTTTTATTCTTTTTTATAATTACACATACATCCTACCTAATTTGTTAATTAATATAATTTGATCCCAAATATTATACTGAACTCCAATTTACTAAGTTCAAGTTTTAATATACTCAAAAGTAAATAAGAATTTACGTACTACATCACTAAATTTTCGTAAACTTTTATCAATTAATCCCATAATTATGTACTAAAATTTTGTGGATGTTATAGTTGCCCCACTGGGCGTGTCAAAAATTTGTTCACACAAAATTTCGTGTCTGCCAAAAAATTACAAGACAAGAAAAATACAGACAAATGAAATTTATTTGATTTAAAAGAAAAAGTAAATACAATCTCTGATTTGAAGATAATCCCTTGATTCTTTGCTCCAAATATGGATTCAAGGGCTTGAAGCTTGTTCTTGGATATGGATGTATAATCTCCTCCAAATTTGTGGAGCAAACTACGAATCACCTTGAAATTTGGTACTAAGGATTGATGATTTGTTGCCGAGGAGACATAGAACCTTCGCGGTTACAGTGCTTCGTTATGGTAGAGAACTTTTGGGTTGAGTCCATTTGGATTTGTTGTGACTTTGTGTATGTCTGTCTATGTTGATTTGAATCCTCAATAATGTTAATCTAGGGGTCTTTTGACTTATTCCCGGATTGAACGCTATAAATTTGGAGAACTTGGCTTTAAGTTGAATATCTCTTGGTGGATTTGACACTTTGATCTTCCTCCAAGGTGGACTTATTCTTGACAATGTTAATTCGCGTGGTCTTTTGACTTCTTCACGAATCAAATGTTGACTTTGAGCGGTTTTTGTGACGAATGCCTTGACTTTGCTTTGAATGTCGTTGATTTTCCTTGACTTTTTCTTGAGAGGATTTGAGACTTCTTGGATGCTCTCTTGCTTCAGCCTTTGTCTCTACAATTTTATGTCTTTTGAATTGGTGGAAAACACCCCTATTTATAGTGGTAAGTGGAAGACTTTTCCTAATTTACTTGATGAGGTGTCACAATTTGATTGATTCTTTGTGATTTGTTTGATATTTGCTTCCATATTTACAAGATACGATTTTGTGTCCAAATTGACTTGAGCTTGCTTGATTTGGAAGATTTGATGCACTTGCCAAGAATATGATATTTGACACTTGGCGTCATTTGATTGGCTGAAAAATAAATATTAATATCAATTAATTAATTATTTACTTTAGGAATTAAATTTGATTAAATCTGAATATATAAATAAAATTTGATATTAAATATATTATTTTCACGTGGTGCAATTTTATTCGACACAAATTTAATGTGTCTACATATATATATATATATATATATATATATGTGTGTGTGTGTGATTATTTTATACAAATATTTCAACATGCATTAAGTTCTATCATCAATAAAATGCTATAGAAATTATGCACAATAATCTATTTTTGAAAAAAAAAAAAAATCAATACTTGGCACCCTCCTATCAATGTACCTGCAATTAGATAGAACAAGTTATAATACATAGATTTTATTAAGCAAAAATATTAGAATCTATACAGTAAGATCTTACCAGTGCTAGAAAAATCATAATTAAGATTCAAGTGGCCATGATGGTGTAAACATTGTGTGATGAGATGACCTCCCTCCCTAGCAAGTTGTTGCACATCTCTCAATCAACATCTAATACAAATGGGTCATTAATCAATTGAACATATAATCATATGTTTTATATAAGTTTGACCACACAATTGAGAATAAGAATATTATAAAAATTAAATTTAATATATATATATATATATATGTGTGTGTGTGTATATATATATATATACTTCCAACAACACCAAGTAATGATATGCTCTTCATGGGAATAAGAAATGGATATGAAAAACCCAATTTTAGGAAAGATAACAATGATATCGTTGATAATTGTCTAAAGCTATAAAAAAAATGAACATAATAGAGTATACTTTTGCTAAGCATTGCAAACTCATAAGTAAAATTTTACCAATGTGAAGACGGTTTGTCGAACCAGTAAAATAGTTTGTCAGAAACCCCAACCTGAAATTTGATCATGCAAAGTAATAACATATGCTTTCACTAAAAAAGATAAACCACTAAACAGAGTGAATGCATATCATGTGGGTGGATAAAATCTCGATATAACATAAGATAAGCAAATTTGATAAGAAAATTACTTTTAACTCTACATGTCATACCATTATAAGGTGGTAGATTAGTGACCTAAACATTGATTCGATCATTATCTTGAATATGAAATATTGATTTTGAAACCACGTTCTTGATGGAGTCATGTTCTTGAAACCATGGAAGCTTGTGTGAGGTTGCTCTTTAGTGGTAGTAAGGAGAAGTAGAATTGCATCGGTTTCATCTTCTTATTAATTGGTATAAATTATTAAAAATAATTAAAAGGAAAAAAAAAAAAAACTGATGTAAAAGTGGTGGAGTGGGAAAGTGATGAAAATGTGGTGGATGTTGAATGGGGGCGGCCGGACATGGGGAAACAAATCAACAACTAACATTAATTTTGGTAAAATTATTTAATAGTATTTATAATTTTTTAAGGATATAATTGACAAATAAAAAATTGATGTAGCAGTATGGAAATCGTCATTTAAGAGTGTAAAATGCCTTCTCTTTATAAATAGTATAGATAGAGTAGATAATACGAAAAGGCTAATTTTGGCATGCAAAAAAAATGAAGCGGCGTGTCACATAACTTCCATTTGTGAGTGTATAAAGGGTTTCTTTGTTGGATTAGTATAGATATATATTTGTTTTGACATTTAAATGTTTAGTTTTAAATTTAGTGTAGTGTTCTTTTCTGTAAGAGCACATAATTGTATATCATTAAAAGATAAAATTAGGGTTAAATTCAGTTTCTACCCCTGAAGTATCCTCACATCAATTATCCTCCTAAAGTATTTAAACCTTAAAAAATCCCCTGGCCTTTGCTTTTTAAAATTTGAAATGTCTATTTTACCCTTACAAACTTTGCTTTGTGGAAAAAAATAATAAAGAGATTTGTAAAATGCCAAAATCACAATTTGTCTACTGCTAGTTTTATTTCTTCATCAAACTCTTTTTATTTTATGATCTTACTTGTGGCTCATTTTATTTTAGTTTTACTTATTCATCAAATCAAGTTAAAAATAAATTTATACATGCATAGAATTGCCACATTTACATAATTATCATATATATAAATATATTAATTCTATATTTATTTATTATAGTGCATCAACCATTTTAATTTTATTAATTGTATCTTTATTTAAGTAAATACATAAATATATATGAATGTATAAATTTATTTTTTTAATTTGATTTTACAAGCAAGTGAAACTAAAATAAAATGAGCTCCAAGTGTTTTAGGATTACGAAAATTAATTGTATACATGTATACATTTATTTTTAATTTGATGTTACAAGTAAGTGAAACTAAAATAAGATGAGCTCCAAGTATTTTAGTATTACGGAAATAATTGTAGGCAAATTACAACAACTTTTCCTGAGGTTTGGCATAATTACGAATAACCCTCATTGTTTGAAAAAATATAAATAATCGCTAACTTTAACGGTCGTCTAACAATTAGCCCAATCCATCTATTTCTTATGGTGAACTGACCAAAACACCCTTGTGAATTAAAAATTATAATTTTATTTATTTTTTTAAAAAATAATTTTTTTTATGGACTAAGTGCATACTTTTTTTTTAATTTTTAATTTTTTTTCATCCATCCTGTTCAATATTTTTGTAAAATTTTAATTTTTTTAAAAAAACAAAAGAAATAAAATAAGGGAAAAGTTGATATTTTTATACCACCATCCAAGGATTACATAATTTCATCAAACATCAGGAGTATTTGTAATTTTTCAAACAACGGGGGTATTTGTAATTACGTCAAACGTCAGGAGAGGTGATTTTAATTTACCCTTAATTGTATATGCATGTATAAACTTATTCATCAAGCTCTTTCTCGTAATCCTAAAATCCTTGGAGCTCATTTTATTTTAGATTCACTTGCTTCTAAAATCAAATTAAAAATAAATTTATCCATGCATACATATTTATATATTTAATTAAATAAATATACAATTAATAAAATTAAAAGGGCTTATGAAAATAATAAAAAATATGGAAGTAATATATCTTTATAATACATATGATAATTATATAAATATAGTAATTTAATGCATGAATAAATAAAATTTATTTTAACTTGGTTTGACAAACATGTAAAACTAAATAAAATAAGACACAAGTACTTTAGAAATACAAAATAAAAAGATCTCGATGAACAAGTGAAACTAATTAGACAAATGGTGAATTTGACACTTTAAAATCTCTTTCTTTTTTTTCACAAATAATTTTTTGTAAGGGCAAAATGAGTATTTCAAAAAAAACAAATGTCAGGGTTTTTTTTTGAAAGTTTTAATACTTCAGGGGGTAATCCTAAAAATTTAATATTAGTCTAGTAAAAATTAGTTTAAATTTTGTAAATAATTGTCTATTATTTTTTTCTGTTCTTATTAGTTTTCATAAATTTAAATATTTACTAATTGATTTTATGAAGTCGTCATGGAAAGGTTTGAGATTTTATATTTGAAGAAGAATGCAAACTATGGATTTTAGATTTATTACTTTTAATGAATTTCTTTTCGAAGAGACATTTTAAATTTTGGTCAATATTTTTATATTTATAATTACTTTTTCTGTTAATAATATGTACATAATTTTCTCTTAATATATTTGATTGAACTTTATTTTCTAATGTTAAAAAATAAATAATTATTCAAAAAAATACCCGAACCCAATGGGTACTCAATTTAATCGGGTTTGGGGTCGGGTCGCTTTTACTTCTCAAATTGTATTTGGTGCACATATCTTGATGTGGTTACTCGTGACATGTAGCTATTACTTTTCATGACTAATTAATTGACTTTTGTAATTAATGCACTTATAATAAGATATGTTAATAATATAAAACGACATCAAAATAAAACCAATATAAAAATAAAAAAATTAAAGAAACTACAATTCTAAAATAAATTAAGCTAAACACTATGAATAACAATGATGTGTTCATTCCCACACAATTCCATGAAAATTTATTTCACATTTATATTTATATTTGAGAGAGGAGAAGCCCATTTTTTAATACCAACTCCATGCTTCGAGAGCATTGAGGCCGAGCACGCCCAAAACTCGCCAGAGAAGACGGAGTTGAATCAGAGATGAAACTTTATAACAAATATAGAAATTAGCAGAGACAACTAGGAAAACAACCGGAGTGAGTAGAAGACGTAAGAACCGAGACTACAATAAAGAATTTAACATTATATTCTACTATATAGATGCTTATTATAGTCTTATTTATAACAACGACTTTAATTTAAAAATGTAATTCTTTCAATAGAAATCAATTTCGAAAGTGATTATTGTATAAATAATCACATTTTCACCAGAAAATGAGATTTGATCTCTTTAAGCACATAATCAAACCAATCGATCATTTAAAATCAATATATTAAAAATTGAATTGAAAATTGAATCGAATAATTAACAAAATGTTGGATCACTGGTTCAAATTGATTAGATATTGATTGAAAAAATCAATAACCCGAACTGTAATTATAATATATATATATATATAACAAGTTTAATACATTTTATATTAATAATAACTTAACAAAAAAAAATGTATTTATGTATTCCATTCAATTAACAACAACAATACTTCCCCCAACAAAAATTTTTAACAATAAACAAAAAAAATAATAAATTCAACATTCACTCAAATAAATTAAATCATTTCGTATTAAAATAAAATTAAAAAGTAAAGACCAATTACTAAATTAACAAAAAAGATTGTGTTTCATTCACACGTACTCAAAAACCCATTTCACATTTATATTTATATATTGAGAGAGAGGAAACCCAAATGTACAATATACAAAGAAAAATTAATGAAAAGAAATACAAAAATACTTGACCAAATGCGGTAAAAAAACACCGGTAAATCGGACCAAAAGAAAAAATCCTCCCCTCCTGAGGAAACAAATACAATCGGTAAGAAAATCTTGAAAAGACCTCATCCGACCAATTTTATCATCTCCGTACCCTCCGCGTATACCCATTTCAGCTTTTCACTCCAAAAATTCAGAAGAAGAGAAAACCCTCAAACACCACCGCTAGAAGAGGGAAAAGATTAGCAGAGAGAAAGTGAAGGGCTTAGGAGGGGTTCTTGGAATTGGTTTTTTTGCTCCGAGGGATTAAACTCTTTGTTTGCTGATACTGATGCTGAAGTTCTGTCAGTATTTTCAAGGCACGAGGTTCTTCCCATTAGCCACATCAACCTGTGAGCTAAAATCGCTTCTACAACTTCTTTCAGTATTTTACAGAGGATTTGACAAAACTATGTTTAGGAATATACATTTCCTAATCCAGGAGATGGCGGAAGGTGATGAGAAGGGTGTATGTGGTAAGATGGTTTTGTTATCAGAAAGAGGTTGTGGGTTTATAACTCCCTATGATTGAATCTGAGGTTTCTGCACGCCTCGATGAAGGAGAGACGGTGGGCTGCGTGCAGGATGGCCAACTGTTGCTTTCTGTGAGAAGCAGCGGCGGAGGTAGTAGGTGGCGGACACAACATAGAGAAATCCAAGAAAGAAAAATTCCGCTGGTAAAAACCCTCATTCTCTTCCTTGTCTAAATAATGTTGATTTGATGATTTTATGTAAAAGATTCATATGGGTTTCTTGTTCACAACAATTCGAGCACCTTTTGTATGTTTAGTTAATTCTTGACTTCTATAGTTAAAGAGGTAGAGTTTAGAAGAATATCATAATTACACAAAGGAAGAAATCATACAACTTTTAGAGGTCCAAAGTTAATTCGGTTCTTGTATGAGATTCGTGAAGCATTATCTCTAATTTTCTGTAAACTTAAAGAGGTGGAGCTTAGTAACCTTTATTTTCAGTGAGTTCTTTTTTTCTGAGGTTGATGGTGTTGGTCATATGTTTGGCCATTTTGTCAATGTTATGCACATATCTTTATGTGTTTGATTTGTGATACATGTGTTTAGTTTCTGTACTAATTAAGTTTTGTTAATGGCAAATTTCTGGTCCATTTGTGTCAAATTCTGAATTATTGTATGTACAGTTGTTAAAATAAATAAAATCACATTATCAGCTCAGCCAAACATCCTCTATCAAGTGCCTCATCTTCTCAGTAGGTCGTGAAGAGTACATTTATGCATTGATTATAATAAGATTGATTAGTTGTCTAACTTTTCTAATGCAATGCTCCCGTTATGGTTCTAAGCCTGGATATACTTCTGATCATAAAAGAAATATGTTTAACCTGAAATAGACCATCTTCTGGAATTGTTGTCTTGCAGTCTTTTCCTGCAATAAATCTGGAGACCTGAAATTTTGTATGCACTGTGTCAGATTCTCTATGCTGGTTTTTAGAAATCCGGTATTGGGAATTTGGGATGGATAGAATAAAAATAATTGCATGCAAATAGTCATAGTTTTTTAATGAGCACCCTTTGTATGCTTTTCGTAGCCTACCGTTTCTTTGAGTTACTCTATTTTTCTTGGTTGTTGCCATCATGAATTATCTTCTAAGGAGATTATCTTAACTATGCTTTCTTGACTGACTTTGAACTTTAACAGCTAGTGTTTAAAAGACAATTCCTTATATCAAATTTTCATTTGCAAAGATTTGGCTGATGGCTGCCCAATTCGAAATATGTCAGTTAAATATTGACCGGGCAAGCCGAATTTTGGTGTCGGCAATTGGCACGGCTGCCAAAGATAAGGTGTGATAGTAGATAATTAATAATTACTTTGTTTCTTCATTTGTTTCTTTTTGGTGGTCTTTTTCTTGAACTGTTTTTCTTAATTTATTATGTTACAAACAGATATTTAAAAAGTACATTGAGATAGAGCTGCAACTTGGTAATATAAAACAATGTAGGAGCTGTATGAGAAATACTTGGAGTGGCCACTAGAGAACTATTATGCTCGGACACTGGAGCAAGTTTCCTGAGTTGGGGAGATCCTTGGCAGAAACTGAACGAGCCAGAGCGCTTTTTGAGCTTGCAAATTGGTCAACCTGCACTAGACATGCCTGAGCTGTTATGGAAGGTATTGATCATTGCGTCACTCATACTTGAAGGGTGTTTTCTGGTCTCTCACTCACACTATGTTGACACTTCTGTTTTGTGCTAGTTTCCACCAAAATGGAGCAGTGGGTGGCAATAATTTAGTTTACCAGTTCATTCTATACGAGTTAATTCTATCCAACTCAAGCACTTACTTCAAACTTGTCTCGATAAATATTAGAAAACATGGTTCTATTTTCTCTCTGCATCTACTGTGCTCATGTTGCCAAGTCTCATGCATATAATGGCATGTCACTAAGTGCCACCATCAAACTGGTCCTTTCGAGTTTTTTTCTTTGTCAATTAGGATTTTGTTATGTTGTAAGAATTGAATCTGGCCTCTTTTCAAACATAGCTATATATCTCTATTGTAGATTTAATGAATAGAATCAATGTGTATTGATCTTCTGTTTATTCGATCACAGTCATATATTGACTTTGAGATATCTAAGGCTGAATATGAAAAAACTCGAACACTTTATGAGAGGGTTTTGAACCGAACCAACATTTGAAGGCGTGGATTGGTTATGCCAAGTTTGCGGCATCTGCTATGGATGAAGGCTTGCAGGAGTCAGACTTGCGTGAAAGTGATTATGAACAAAAGAGATAATGCCTTCAGCGAGCCAGAGGTAAGAATGAATCCTGTAGATCTGTTATTTTCATTATTGTAGTCCTTGTACCAGTTGTTCTCATTTTTAGTTTACTTCATGGTAGTGAACTAGGCCTTATATACCTGTTTTTCCTTGAAAATTGCTGATGTGTTATTGCTCTTCTGAGTGGAAAGTCCCAATTGCAGTAATCAGGTTTGGCTGCTATATTAATTGATATTGGGCTCCTGTAAAAAGGGAAAAAACACAAAACTCATTATAGGAAATGTGATCTATTTGAAGTGCATATCAGAGGGGTCATATTAATAGAGTGAAAAAAAGATGTTAAGATATTGATGTACCGACAGTTCAGTTACTTTTATACTAATGGGCAGTTTCTTTGTTACTGGACAAATGGAATTTTTTTCTGGAACTCATTACTTTGTAGATGGAGCCAATCCGAAACTTATTTGCTGTCTTTTTTTAGCTAGTATTAGAATGCTTATTCATGTTCATTTTCTTTTGAATCACACTGATATTCTTCTGGCAGCTGTTATATTGGTGATTGTTGTAAAATATGGATTTTGCCAGTACCCTGTATGCTCTCGTACTACACTTCAATCTTGGAGATACGGTTTTTATTTGGTCCTTCAACATGTTGTCTTCATCTTGTGATGACTGCATGCTAAAGCATATTTTGTATATGATATCCATAAAACCTAG
Source organism: Sesamum angolense (assembly GCA_034509725.1). Taxonomy (NCBI): domain Eukaryota; kingdom Viridiplantae; phylum Streptophyta; class Magnoliopsida; order Lamiales; family Pedaliaceae; genus Sesamum; species Sesamum angolense. The sequence continues at coordinate 10,469,091 of JACGWL010000013.1, forward strand.
TCATTATGTTGTTGTATAGCATTTATCTTTAAGAATGGGAGGAATAGTAACTTAAGAATGTGCAATCCATGTGAATCATATGGGATGAATGTTGCCAGTTATCTGATCCGCCCTTGACAAATATAACAGTTCCTGCAACGTAGAAATGCTGCTGATGGTTTTTCCATCGTAGAATTTTAGATCTCTGGTTTCTGTAAGAATGATGCATAGTGCCATCATGAGAAGATTCATATGAAAATGTTTGAATCTCTTGGAAACTATCTATCTGTTGAACCCCTCTCAAAATTTGAAACGTAGACGTCTCTTCTTTGGAATATGTTAAGTTTGATCCTTCTCCCCAATGGGAATTAAGCCTGAACCTTTCTGAAACATCAAAGAGGTCTTTTACATTTGCTGAAACTTTATCTTGGATAAAATCCCTTGGGACCTATTACTCAACCAAGAATATTGAGTATGATGACATGTAGCCCTTTCTAGCCTCTAAAGTATTCTTAAATTCTTCTCTTTGTTGTTGAATATGCTAATTGAGTTTTATCCAATTTCAAATACTCTTGTACATCAAGATTCATTTATTACATGCTAGGAGAATGAGAAAAAAAAGTGAACAATTTGATTTCCACCATAATTTCAAATCACAATTACCCAAAATCGTTAACTATACTGGAAAAACCCTAATGAAGTTGGTTAATGTCAATGTTACCATTGTTCTAAATTGCATTTTATGCCTTTCTTAATCTACTTTTATAGATAAATCTTCTCATACTTTTAATTAATATTTGTGCTTGTCAAGGTGTGCTCATGAAGATTATATGCAGGTAACTACGTCATTATTGTTCAAGCTGATACCTGCAGTAGTACGTCTTGGAGTGCTATTACAGTGGTCTTCTCCTAATTTAACACACCGGGTAATCTTTCATCTATAGTTGTATTAACTTGATTTGATAAATTCTGCAATGGTTTTTTCCCAAGTTTGTCGAGGTAGAGTTTTGAGGTTTTTTGAATATTACTATTCTTCCCCGATTGGATTTAGAGGAGATTGTCTAAGTGCAGACACTACTAAGCATATTTCTTTGATGGTTCAAGGATCTTATGATTCATGATAATAATAAATATATGAACCAGAACTGCAAATATTGCACTTGACCTGATGGCCTTCTTAATCTCTGGGGCAGGTGTTTAAGAGTTAAAAGGAGGTTGACTGATACTGAAAGTTGTAACATGTTATAAAGCTCCCTATGCTCCAGCAGCATGAATTGAGAGATTTGATGCACTGACTAGGATTCTTGAATGCAGAAATAAATACTTTTGCAGAAGTCTATACTGTAAATCTCACAGAATATATCTATGCAACAATCATTTATTATTCCTTCCTTAGGTAGTCATACTACATTTTTGTATGGTAATTCCACGTTTTATACAATTCCAATTTTGTTCGACTGCAACAAAGTAACCCGTCTTTTTGTAGCAAAATAGCATTTGCTGCCTCCATGTCTTATAGTTTATGGTACTCGTTCGTGCCATGGCCTGGAGAGTGTAACACTACAATCTCTTCTATTATAATTGTTTGTCTATGTACACTGACAGTTGGGGTGGAGCTATAATTGCTCTTTTGATCCATACTGAAAGATTCTTTCGAACTTTCAGTTCAGTCCTCTGTGCAGAAAGATACTTGAGAAGCATACTTTGTTTCAATGAAAATTAAGACAAACATTGATGCACTATTTGGTTACTTGGTTGATAATGAATAGGGCAGATTGAGGCTGATTGTCTGTGTTTTTTACTTGTCTTCTTGTTTTGTCCTTTGATGCATGTCTAGTTGTCTTGTCAACAAAGCTTTGAATTGATTATATCCATCTTTGTGCCTTACCTTTTCTTTTGGTCTGCTAGAAGAAGTTGAACGCGTGCCATTATTGCATAGTGTTGTTCTAGGAGCAAAGGATTTGCCTAAGTGATCACATTGCATCGATTATTTGCACCGCTGAAGCAAGAAAATGCAGGATAGAGCAAGGCTTCAAGGCAGAAGTTATTCTGAGGTGATCCCGTTACTTATATGCAGTATGTGTTGTACTTTAGTGTGTGATCTTCTTGAAGGTAAGTTTCGCATCGCAGTTCTCATATGTAGAAAATTTTGCTATGCTTAAATTTATCTTTTCTTTTAGTTTCTTTAGCTCATTGTTTCTAATTAATACATGCTGACAATAGAATAAGATTAGAAAGAGGCGGAAAGCTCTGCAGAACATAGTTACTTGTTTTAGAAAAATAAATGAAGATTTGAGTGACTTGTGCTCTGTACCGATTATGAGATATTACTCCTATTGGATTAGATTGACTTGAGTGACAATGTTTCTTGTAATAAAAGTAACAAGAAATTAGATCCTAATATTCATCGTGACAATAGAATTAGATCAGCCAGGGAATTAATGTGTTGGAATGTGGATGTGGGGACTGAAAATTTTTATCGGGGTTGACATTTTTTATTGAACACCGATCTTGTGAAGGAATTTGGTGTGTCTTGAGAAAAATATGTGAATTATTTTGTGATAGCACTTGAATTTTCTGATTGTTGTCTCGTGATATCCTTGGATAATAGGATATTTTGGTATAGGTCGTGATAAGTAGGAGACACGAGCACTAGTGGCATATCAAAGAAAAGTTGTGTGAAGTGTGTTCCATTGACCGCATCAAATGAACAATGTTCAAGAATCAACACAAAAGCCCTTTGTGTGAGCTTTTGTACCTGTGTACTTTCATTTATAGTGCTCCAATATTTTCTTTCGATTGAGGGCATCAAACATAGTGTGTCCATTCTAGAACTTGCTTGTGTAATACATTTTGAGTCCACATATTGTGAGATTGGTATATGAAAGTGAAAAGGTACTTAGGAATACCCCATTGACCTGAAAACAACCTACCTTGAATTCAACCATAGAAAAACTCATTTGAGCCGTGGCTTTTATTTTCTTGGCTAAACCACATTATAAGCCGAATTATCCCTTTTTGGTTATTCCTCAACTGATTTTTGAATCCATTTATGATGTTGTTGGCTTGGTTGCTTGTAAATTGACATGAAAATGAGTCAATGAAATGATTCAAGTTCTATATAAGGGCCGCATTACTAGCCCCATGGAAAAGAAAGAAAGAATGAAAAACAACGATGAAACAAAAGAAAAGAAAGAAGAAGAAAAAAGGACAGGAGGAGGAAAAGATTCAGGAGAAGAAAGAGAAGAGAAATAGAAAAGAAAGAAATGGAATGGAATGAGGAAATGATAAAAAAAAGATAAAAAAAAAAGAAAAATAGAAGAAAAAGAAGAAAAAAAAAGAGAAGAAAGAGGAAAAGGTTCTCAAATGGAAGAGACGGAAGAGCAATGGAAATAGAAAACAAAAAAATTGAGTAGTTTGATTGTTCAAATCACTTCAATCGATTTGAAGGAAATGAGCTTGGAAGGATTGGAAGGATGAGCAACTAGGTCGGCATCACTCCTTTGAATTCATAAGCCAGAATTCGACCTTTGTTTTTCCATACCTTGTCCTAAACCCCATTACAACCCATGGAAAGACCCTTTGATTCATGCATTAATTTACATTTTGTTGGTGGAGGAGGTTTGATTCACAAGCAAGCCTATGGAATGTCATGCTATGTATGATCTGAGTGTATTTCAAATTCTTAAACACTTTATGAGTGATTAGAGTAATACCCTTGTGAGAGTGTTGAGACTTATTTCATTTGATTTTGATAAAGTCAATGGGATACTTGTGTGTTAATGTTCTGCTACTAGTGCTTGTTCTCAATATTGTTGTCTCTTCCTAAACTATTAAGTCGAGTTAGTCTAGGGGATATACTGAATGACATGAAAGGAAATTTGAGAACTGCTACTTGCATAATTCCTGTATTTGGACTGAGACATGCTTGAGGGCAAGCCCGGTTTCAATCGAGAATCTGAATCTGATAAAATATATATTAACACTCCTATGCATGGTTATTTTGAGTGATTTCAAAAGGTTTATTGTTTAGATCATTGTTGTTAAGTTTCCCTAATTTCCTAGATGATGGGAATGTAATGTAAGTGATAATTTTTTACACATCGCATTTTGAAGTTATAGGAACCAGATTAAACTATTGTGTTGTGGTGGTGGGTGGATTTTTGCTTTCTTAAAATTAATGTTGTTTGTTGTCTCCGTCAGCCCTTTATTTGTGTTCCTAATAATTAGTTCACTAATAGGATCATGAGAAGCATTTTGGTAAATACTATTTTCCTCTTCCTTTTGTCAATATGGGGTCCGTTTTTTTCACCCGAAACACTGATGTGGAGTTAATCTTAACTGGTTAAATTCACTGCACAAAGAGAATTTTATGGGATTGCAACAAAATGTTGAAACTATTATGGTCCTCTTGGATGATATGTTAAAATTGATTGTGCTATTTCTGACAGTGCATATGCTAAAATCTTTCAAATTACAACCTCGAGAGTACATGGCCTGTATTCTGGGCGTCTAAGTTGGCATGTTTCTGGAACTCATAATTGGAATGGCATGTGGTAATATTATTTTGAGGACTTTGTATTCTTTTTTCCAGGCATATTGACAAAAGGTAACTTGTCTTTTGTGTTTCATTTTGTAAGATGCATTATTGATTAAAAGTACATGTAAACTTAGCAATCTTATTTTATACAATGAATTTGCTCGTGTGGTAGGCACTGTGCTCTTGCGTGCTTGGACTCAAGTTGAAATTCGTCACTTTTACCATCCTCAGACAACAACATTGCAACCGCTCCATAAGACTTGGCAGGGAATGGAAACAATTGCTGAACTAAGCATGGAAAAAAACCTTCCAGTGCTAGTCAATAGAAATGGATTAATAAAAAAACTCTTCCTACTCCAACCTTAAGAAAGAAATAGAAATGGATTAATAGACAGGAACATTGATAATTTTCTATTGGTGATTTTATAATATTTAATCTTTAATATGTTTTGTTATTTATTAAAGTTTTAGCTTTAGTATTATAAGTTTGTGCTCCATTCACAACTTTGTTCAAATATTATCATATGTAGACTAATAAGATAATTCTTTTTAATTAAAAAACTATTTAATATTATTCGCCTCTTTAATAAGTTTTAATTGACTAAAAAAATTAGAACTACTAAAAAGTCATCTTTTCAGTTAAAAACTACTAAAATTATGTTTAGGTAATACTATCCTTTTATAACGAATTCTCATTTATTAATAAAAATAGTCCATAAGGATATAAATGTCTTCTCACACTTTTATCTATGTAGTAAGGAATTTAAGATTATCATATAGCTTCTTTTCCTATTAAAACTTTGTCTCTTGATAAATTTTTATTTATTATTAAAAAGAGTATTAAGTTATTATTCACAGTTTTATGTATAATAAATATAGACAAAGATTACTTAATTTTATTTAATTAAAATATTATTCATTACTCGGTGTTGGATCCAGTATCAGAATGGAGGTAACCTTTTATCGCTTGATGGCTCCTTTATGCATTTTGTTATTAAGGTCAATATGTTTTTCTTCGCTTTACACAGATCTCTTGTTTGCAGTTTCTGATTTGTTGCATTTGCTTTCCCGCTTTTAGCTCATACATAATTGAACATGTGTACAACTTTGCATTCAGCCTGTTTATGAAATATGGCAATGCCTTTGATGATTCCACCTTCGTGGAGTAGGTGGAGAATATATTTTTCACAAATGTAAGCAATAACTATACATGCTCATTTTCTTATGAATAAATCTGATGGTTGTAAACGATAACAAAGTAACTGAAAATGATACTGATGTTGTCCCAATTGTGGAAGTTGGGAGTGTAAGGTATGTGATAGTTTTTTACACGTTATAGTAATGAAGTTGAAAGTTGTAGGAGTCAGATTCACCTCTTGGGTTATTGTGTTTGGTGGCTTTTTGTCTAAACAGTTATCATTACTCTTTTTCACCAGAACAAGGATTGGTGTGTTTGAATCCTTGTATAGATGTTGAAATTGATTGTAGTATTTCTGAGGGAGAATATGCTAAAATCAATCAATTGATACCCTGAAGAGTTCATGGCGTCTACCATTCTAGGTAGAGTTAGTTGACTCCTTCAAAAACAGGCTTTTGTAACTCATAGTTGGAATGACATGTGAAGAGGTTTTGGATAACTCTGTAGTCTATTTACCAGCATAGATAGAATAGGTAACTTTTCTTGTGGCACTCATGATCTTTTTCTGCATTGCGGTTCAACACCTTGTAGTTTGACTTTGTGAATTTATTCCAAGTGTTGAAACTCTATTGTTGCTCTCCGTTCTTTAGCTTTGTGGTGCGTAGGTTACACATTCAACCAAAACATAACCTTGTAAGAATCCTAAGTTGTTACAAAAAGACTATATTTTTCTCCTTTTTTTTCCTCTCGTACATTGTAAGACTCTTAAAAATATTACTCTTTTCTATCTTTTTACATTTTGATTTTCAAAATTTTCATTCTGTTAGATGCATTATTAATTAAAATTACATGTAAACTTAGCAATCTCATTTTTTATAATGAATCTGCTAGTGTGGTAGACACTGTGCTCTTGCGTGCTTGGACTCCGGTCAAAGTTTGGCGCTTTTTACCCTCATGTGGTAACGTTGTAACCACTCGATAGGACTTGGCAGGGAATGAAGACTTGCTGACCTAAGGTGGGAAAAATATTCCATTTCCAGTCAGCAAGGATTCACATTACATAGTAACATCATCCGATTATAACTCCTTTCTATTTCATGAAATGTGGCATTTCCTTTGATGATTCTACTTGTTGGCAGTTTCTGATTTATTGCCTTTGCTTTCCGGGCGTTAGGTGATACATAATTGAACATGTGTACTAGTTTTGAATATTTGTACCTTCAGCATAACTTTAATTGATCAATATATTGTTCATTACTCTGTTGAATCCAATATCAGTGTGGAGGTAATTCTTTTATTTTTTTAATGACTCCTTTATGTATTTTGTTATTAGGGTCAGTATGTTTCTTGTTCGCTCTATACAGATCTCTTGTTTGCAGTTTTTTGGTTTGTTGCCTTTGCTTTCCAAGTAATAGTTGATACGTAATTGAACATGCATACAAGTTTGTGAATATATGTGTCTTTAGTGTGTTTATGAACTATGGCATTGCCTTTGATGTTTCAGTAGGTGGATAATATATTTTTCAACTAGACATGCTTATATTTTCTTATGAATACAGAGTAACTAAGAAAGGTTACTGATGTTAAGTTACCCCAATTTCAGAAGATGGAGTGTAAGGTATGTGTTAGTTTTTTAGACGTTACAGTTGGAAGTTATAGTCAGGTTATCAACATCTTTTTAATCTAAAACATTCAGGTGGTGTTAATTTTAGCTTGTTAAATATGTTGCACATAGAGCAATTATGTCAGACTACATGCATATTGAAAATTTTATGGTCCTCTTTATCATTAGAACTGGGATTGATGTGCTCGGATGATTGTATAGGTGTTAAAATTGATTGTGCCATTTATGAGAATCCATATTCTAAAATTTTTTAATTGAGGGCCTAGAGTGTTCACAGCTTATCCAAAATATTGAGGTCGTGTTGATTTTAGCTTCTTAAATATGCTGCACAAAGAGCAATTGTATCAGATTACATGCATGTTATGGTCCTCTTTATCATTTGAACTGGGATTGATGTGTTTGGATGATTATATAGATGTTAAAATTGAATGTAACTATTTGTATGAGTTCATAAGCTATAAATGCGGGCCTGGAGTGTTCACAACCTCTACCAAGAATGGCAGTTTGAGCGTTGCCACTGCCATAATCAGCTCCTAAAAAATTGGCTTGTGTAACTCATATTCAGAATGGCATGTGCCATGTGGAGAAGTTTTGAAGAATTTTGTAGTCACTATTTCCAGCATAAAGACAAAAGGAAAGTTGCCTTTTGGCATCCGTGGTCTTCTTTTGCATTGTGGCATGTGAATTATCTCTATTTATCACCTTACTTGCTGCCTGATTTTTCGAATTGTTCCAAGTGTTGAAACTCTGTCTTTGCTCTCAATTCTTCAGGTTCTTGGTGATTTGATTATATATTCAACCAAATATAACCTTATAAGAATTCTATGTAATTCCAAAAAGAGTCTGCCAAGTGAAAGAGTCCAAAAAGAGACCTGTCAAGCATCATTCATCATTTAGTAAAAAGAGCTTCTACTTGGCCACTGAAAATAACCCATACCTTTGAATTGTAAAGTGAATAGTGATTACTCGTGTCATCTCATTAGGAATGCTTCTGCACAAAAGATCATAAATATGGGCATTATTTCCGTGCATTATTCATATTACTATTACAATCTATGATGGAGATGAAAGAGATTGTTTCAATTTGATCCTTAATATGTGGATTGATCTTATCAATGAAATCACATAGCTCTTCTCTATTGCATGAGGGAGTTCGATTGATTATTGTGGATGAATTGTGCTCGTACTCACAAGGAACCTTAATTATACATTCATTGTGTTTCCTCTTGTTATTCTTTTATCTTTTTATTTATAAATAATTTTTATTGATATACTAATGTCAAATTAAATAGACCCTTAGTACCTAATTATATTTCAATAGTTTAATTCTAGTTATTGAATATCGTCTACATTATTTTTCAACTACTAATTTCAGTTAAGGTTATAAATGTTCCATACATTTATCTATGTAGTTTAAAGGAATTTAAGATTATCATATTGTTTGTTTTTCTATTAAAATTTTGTCTTTCAATAAATTTTTATTTATTATTAAAAAGGTATTAAGTTATTATTCATAGTTTTTATGTATAATATCGACAAAGATTACTTGATTTTATTTGAATACTATTCATTACCGGTGTTGGGTGTTGGATCTAGTATCAAATGGAGGTAATCCTTATATCTTTTGATGGCTCCTTATGAATTTTGTTATTAAGGTTAATATGTTTCTTCTTCGCTCTGCACAGAACTCTTGTTTGCAGTTTCTGATTTCTTCCTTCGCTTTCTGGGTGTTAGCTGATACATAATCGAACATGTGTACAAGTTTGCCTTCAGCATGTTTATGAAATATTTTTTTCACATTGTAATCAATAACTAGACATGCTTATATATTCTTATGAAAACATCAGACGATTACAAATGATAACAAAGTTACTGATGTTAAGTTACCCCTATTTCGTGGAAGTTGGGAGTGCAAGGTATGTGATATTTTTTGACACATTTCAGTTTGAAGTTATAGGAGTCAGATTTAACTCTTGTGTTATTGTGTTTGGTAAATTTTTGTTATGACTACTATTTTTCACCAGAACTGGGATTGGTGTGTTTGAATCCTTGTATAGATTTTTAAAATTAATTTTGGTATTTCTGAGAGAGCATATGCTAAAATCAGGCAATTGATAGCCTGGAGAGTTCATGGCCTCTATCCTTTTGGGCAGAGTTGGTTGTCTCTTCAAATACAGGCTTTTTTAAATCATAATTGGAATGACATGTGAAGAGGTTTTGGATAACTCTGTAGTCTATTTACCAGCATAGACAGGAATAGGTAACTTGCCTTGTGGCAGTCATGATCTTTTTCTGAATTGTGGTATGTGAATTGTTTCTGTTCAACACATTGATATCTGACTTTCTGAAATGTTCGAAATGTTGAAACTGTATTGTTCTCTATGTTATTTAGCTTTGTGGTTCATATGTTCTGCATTCAACCAAAATATAACCTTGTAAGAATCCTAGGTTGTTCCAAAAAGAGTTTTAGATTGTAAGATAATGATTGCTAGGTTGTTACAAAAAGACGAGAGGGAGTAGGGGGCAGCAACACAAGTTGCCACCTAGTACCTCACCTCTTGCATCTACTCACACACACACACACACACACACACACATTCAGCAAGCACACACACAAACGGGAGAGTGAAGAAAAGAAAAGAAAAGAGAAGAAGAGGAGAGAAAGAAAAGAAGAGAAGGGGAAGAGAAAGAGAGGAAAAGAGAGAAGGAAGTGGGGTTGCTCTTCATCATCTTCAAGCTTGGGAATTTTCATAGAAGATTTGGTAAGTTTTGCTGATCCTTCATGGTTAAATTCGTATAGAAGCTGTATGTTAGTCAAAATGGAGCAAAATACCCAATTAAAGTGAAAGTGAACTATCAGAATAGACTCTGTTTTGAATAGTGTTTGTAAATCGGGGTTTTAGAGTGTTTATTTGGTCCAAATCTGGTGATTTTTGAATCTGGAGAAACTTTGATATGTTTACTAAAACTTCATAGTTTTGATAAGAAAATCGGTCGTTTGAATGGGTTAAACGGAGGAAACATTCTGTTGCTCTGTTTCTGCGGATAATCTAACAGGGTGTAGTTGAAACCTTGTAAGTCGAGTTTTACTAGTTAAACTTGAATGATTCTTTTGTAAATTGAAACTAGATACGTAGGAGGTTATATTCTGAAAATTCGGTAATTTTTGGAAGAGTATATGACTTTTCAGAGATTTTAAAATAATAAGGTTTGAATTTGTTGTTGTCTAAATGGACCAGGTTGTACTAAAACTTTGAATAACTAATTGTATACACATCCATTTTGTATAATTCTTGTTGTAAATGCAATTAGAGACTCATGAGAATATTTGGTGTAAAAATTGAATCTTTATCAATTGTATATTTGTCTGAGGAAATTTATAAACTGAGACAGAGATGCTGTTAAGGAAAAGCAATTTCATAAAAGGATAGATTTTTATAAAATTAACCTTTATGGTTAAAAATACAAATCATACATCATTGGGAAGATTAGTATGTTCACTTTATCATACTAAAACAGGTTTTAAAGTTAATGATTTAATTAGTGACCAATGCCCAAACTGTGAATATTACGGATTCAGGAGCAGTAAGGGTAATTTTTAAAATTATAAGGACTGCTTTTAATACATTAAGATATATACTGACGATACTCGTCTAGCTTATAGAAGAAGAAAGAAAATTTTTAGAATGAGATATTCATGAGAATTAGTGTGAGAAGTGTACGAATATAATCTAGTGCTTTTTGAAAGAACTTCAATATTGTTGATTCATTGACAATACGTCTTATACCTTATCTTAGGACACGGGAACAACGTTTGAGATTGTGCACATCATTCTACTATTTAAATAATTGGGGAAAGTGAGGTAAGTATAGCTAATTGGTTTATATATATATATATGTGTGTGTGTGTGTGTGTGTGTGTGTTGTGTGTGTGTGTGTGTGTGTGTGTGTGTGTTCGTGTGTGTGTGTGTGTGTGTGTGTGTGTGTGTGGTGAATATAAGTTTTTGTTGGAATTATATATACATGGATTGTTTATAGATATACTTTATGGTGGATATTGGTTGTTGTTAAGAGTATATATATGCCTATATGAGTGTCATATGTTGAATATTGGATTTATGTATATATTTATATGGATTAAATATGAATGGTATGTATACTCGTTAATGGATGTTGATGGTGATTAAGATTATCTGCATATCTGTGGAATTGCTATTATGTGCTTAATTGTGATCGTGCTACACGAATGTTGGCTGAATGATTGTGTGGTTGTGTAATTGAATGTGGAGGAAATCGAATAGAAAGTGATTGACGAGAAATTATTATTAAATGGAATTGAACGAGTAAGTTAATGATGTTGATGTGGGGATTAAAAATGAAATGATGGCTTACCTAACTGGGGACATACTCAATGGCTTAGATGATATGATCAATGACGAGCTGTGTGCTGTCATTGATCAACTGAGGTGATGGGATACACACGAGCTGTGTGCTGTGTGATATCAGTGGAGGTGATGGGATGCACACGAGCTATGTGCTGTGTGATATCAATGGTGATAATGGGATACACACGAGCTGTTTGCTGTGTGGTATCAGTGGTGAGAGCCGGCAAAGCTCATTGAGTGATGCGCTCCAGTTTGGTTAAGCAGGGCCCTAAGAGAACAAACTAAAATGCCACTATTATGATCTGGTTTGATGTCTGATTGTAGCTATGTGATTTCTTACGTCTGCTAATAATGCATGGTGAATATTGATTAGATTAGTATCATTGCTTTATACTTGACTTGTTGCTTGTGTATATATAACTAAAAGGCTATACTTACTGAGTTGACAACTCATAAATTTATCGTATATTTTTCTTTTCAGGAGATAGCTCATAAGCTAGTTTCAGCTGTATAGGTGGGTCAGCGGTGCTATTCTAATTCGGGAGCTCTAAATATATGGATACAAGAGTATTACTATGTGATTGAGTTGGTGTCTTATATTTTCTAATAATTAAAAACTCTAATGAAGTATGTAATCCGTTGAGGGGATTGTCAAATGTTGATTTTGTCGGTTATCTTATTGGGATAATTATGAGTTGTGAGGGTAACTAAATGGGATTGCAGAGGGGCTGTCACACACAAAACTAAAGAATGGAGACCAACAATAGAGTTTTAATATTTGGAACAAATTCAAAAAATTAGACAGCAATGCGTTGATTAGAAACAATTCACAAGCCACAAATGCAGAGAAAGATCATGAATGCCACAAGATAAGTTACTTTTTCTCACTATGCTGGTAAAGAGAATACAGAGTTATTCAAAAACTCTTCACATGTCATTCCAATTATGAGTTACAAAAGTCTGGTTTTGAAGGAGCAGACTGACTCCGACAAGAATGGTAGAGGCCATGAACTCTCCAGGCTATCAATTGACTGATTTTAGCATATGCTCTCTCAGAAATACCACAATCAATTTTAACATTTATACAAGTACTCAAACACATCAATCCCAATTCTGGCAAAAAAGAGTGCCATAACAGTTTAGACAAAAATTGACCAAACACAACAACACAAAGTTAAATTTGACTCCTCACTTTCCCTATAATGTGTCAAAAACTATCAAATACCTTACACTCCCAACTAACACAAAATTGGGGTAACTTAACATCAGTATCCTTGTCAGTTACTTCGTTATCGTTTATAACCATCAAATGTATTCATAGGAAAATATAAGCATGTCAAGTTATTGATTACATTTGTGAAAAATATATTATCCACCTACTCCACGAAGGTGGAATCATCAAAGGCAATGCCATATTTTATAAACATGCTGAAGGCACAAATATTCAAAAACTTGTACACATGTTCAATTATGTATCAACTAACAACAAGAGTTTTGTGTAGAGCAAAGAAGAAACATACTTATCTTAATAACAAAATGCATAAAAGAGCCATCAAAAGATATAACTATTACCTCCATTCTGATACTGTAGAGTAATGAATAGTAGTTTGATCATATAAAATCAATAATCTATGTCTATATTATACGTACAAACTGTGAATGATGACTTAATGTTGTTTATTAATTCATTTCTATTGCTTTCTTAAGGTTGGAGTAGGAAAGAAAAAGAGCTATAACTGTGTAAAGTGAATCCTTGTAGATTAATAGTAGAGGGTTTTTCCATCCTTAGGTTAGCAAGTCGCCTTCATTCCTTGCCAAGTCCTATCGAGTGGTGCAATGTTGTCAGAGGATGGTAAAAAGCGACGAGCTTCAACTTAAGTCCAAGCATGCAAGAGCACCACACGAGCATAATCATTCTATAAAAAGATTGCTACGTTTACATCCAAGTTTAATTAATAATGCATCTAACAGAACGAAAATGAAAAATCATAATGTAAAAAGATAGAAAAGAGTAATACTTTTAAGAGTTTTACAATGTATGGAGAAAAATATTGAAAAATATAATGTAAAAAGATAGAAAAGAGTAATATAATTAGAGTTTTACATAGTTTTACAATGTGTTGAACCGAACAATTCACATGCCACAATGCAGAAAAAGATCATGACTGCCACAAGGCAAGTTACCTATTCCTCTCTATGCTGGTAAATAGACTACAGAGCTATCCAAAACCTCTTCACATGTCATTCAAATTAGAGTTAAAAAAGCCTGTATTTTAAGGAGACAACCAACTCTGCACAAAATGGTAGAGGCCATGAACTCTCCAAACTATCAATTGACTGGTTTTAGTATATGCACTCTCAGAAATACCACAATCAATTTTAAAAATCTATATAAGGATTCGAATGCATCAATCGCAGTTCTGGTGAAAAAGAATAATCATAACAAAAAATCACCAAACACAATAACACAAGAATTAAATATGACTCCTATAACTTCAACCTGTCATGTGTAAAAAAATATAACATATCTCACACTCCCAACTTCCACGAAATTTAAGGTAACTTAACATCAGTAACTTTGTTATCATTTGTAATCGTTTGATGTATTCATACAAATATATAAGCATGTCTAGTTATTGATTGCATTTGTGAAAAATATATTGTCCACCTAGTCCAGGAAGCCATGTTTCATAAACATGCTGAAGGCAAACATGTACACATGATCGATTATGTATCAGCTAACACCCGGAAAGCAAAGGCAAAACATCATAAACTGCAAACAAGAGTTCTGTGCTGAGCGAAGAAGAAACATTCTGACCTTAATAACAAAATCCATAAAGTAGCCATCAAAAGATAAAAGGATTACCTCCATTCTGATATGGATTTCACACTTTGTTATAGTATGGTATAATATATTTACTTTGAGTGATGTGATTAAAATGGGATATATTAAATTGTGATTACTATCATGAAAAAATCACATAATATATCATGCTTAAGACACTAATCACAAACTAATCCAAAATGAAGTAAAAAAAAATAATGGTGATTAGGCATGATATCATGGCTAATCACCCAAGTAAAGGTGCCCATATTATATTATAATAATGCGATTGAAGTTTTCTATCAATGTGTTGTCTTTTAAATTGAGATAGAATTATAATAGAATAATTAATTATATTTTATGTTTCTTGCTTTTTTGTAATGACAATTATACCTATTTCATATAATAATATATTATTAAGTTATGTGTAGTTATTCTATAATTAGTTAATTTATATTAAAATCAAATTATTAGTTGGGTTGTAACTTAGATGTTGTATCATAATAGGACTCTAACATAAATCATTACTTGCATATTATATTACATATTTATTTTGTGTCATTACTTATGGTTTATTATATATTAGAAATTCATTTATCTTTATATTTGTTTCACTTATTATAATCTCATTAATTAATTTTTTTATTTTATTTATTATGTTGTATGTTTTTTATTTTTATTATTATTATTTTTTTAAAACAAAGCGATGACAATTTGATTTCACTGCCAGGAACTAATACCCCAGAAACATAAAGTCCGTCTCTGGTCACCAACAGCTAAACAAACAGGTAAGACACTACCAAACCTACTAAACTCACACCAAGAAACAGATTAAACTAAATAAACATCACTTAATTGAGCCTTTAAGAAAATGGTGATTTCAACACTATCGCAATCCTAGAAACAGCTGCAGCGTCTTCATGATTTTATTGGGAAAATTGTAATTTTAATCCTTCAACTTACGAGGTGATATTTTTAGTCCTGTACGAATTGATTTTAGCAATTTAGTCCTATAATTTTATAATTTTGGCAATTTTAGTCCTTTTTGGCTGAAAGTGCAATTTACTAGCAAATTTAGTCTTGCAAGTAAATTCATATACGACCAAAAATGCCACCTCCCAAAGTTATAGGACTAAAAATGTCAGAAAAGATAAAAATTGCCAAAACTATAAAGTTATAGGACTAAATGGCGAAAATCAATTCGTACAAGACATAAAATGCCACCCCCATAAATTATAGGACTAAAATTATATTTTTTCCAAGGACTGCATCACTCATTCCATGCGCTTTCTATTCCAGTTCTTCTTCCACAACGCCTAGCATATAGTAATGAAACATTCGCCCTCTTTCCTCCCCAATTTGTGTAGTAATGCCGAAAACCAAGCTGCCATCCCTACTGTCCAATAATCAAGATGCATCCTTGAAATATTAGACAAAGCCCATGCCATTCTAGCGAACTGACAATCTAACTAAACACTCTTGTTTATTTTTGTCAATTTATTTTAATATTTCTTCAAATCCTATTTCGGAGGCATCTGTTTTTATTATTTTTCCAATTTGGATTTAGCAAGGGTTAGACATGGTAATGATTTAACCTTTTGTTTGGTTAGTTTAACTGCTTTAGTATGTTCATTAGTCCATTCTGTTGGATTCTTTTTAAGTTTATCATACAGTAATGTTGTATCTTGAATTAAATTCTTATAGTATGGGGCCATATAATTTAAACTACCTTAAAACCTCTGTAACTGAGTTTTATCAATGATTCTATCAGGAAATTTATCCGCAAATTCAATACATCTATTGATGGGTATAATTTTTCCTTTTTCAATATGATGTCGAAGAAATCTAATTTTAGTCTGGACTCAGGTTTTTTTGATATTCTAAATCATTTTGAACATTAAACCAATAAATCAAAATGGTCTTCTATATTATTGGGAAGACTAAGATATCATCAATATAGACGATCATAAAGTTAGAAAATTGATTAAAATAATATTCGTTATATTTTGGAATTCTGAAGGTGCATTCTTTAAACCAAATGACATAACATCCATTCATAATGGCCAAATGGGACTGTGGATGGTGTTTTGTATCTATCTAATTTATTTATTTGAATCTGCCAAGATTATGATTTTAAATCAAATTTTGAGAAAATTATTGCCTTATGTAATCTGTCTAACATATATTTTTTATTAGGGATCGAATATATTATCCATTTTAAGACTTTATTACAAGCCTAGGCTTTCCTTGTTTTTCTGCATGCTTATTAACATAAAAAGCAGTACTGGCCAGGGTGATTTTAAGGACCTAATCAGTTTTTATCTATAAGGGATTTAATTTTATTATTACATAATTCTAAATATTCAGTATTCATTTGGCAAGGTCTTGCTTTGGTGGGAATATTTGCTTCTGAAAATTCATTTTCGTAAGGAAGATTCACAATATTTTTTTCTATGCCAAAATGCATTGGGATGTTCATTACATATTTCCATGAATTGCTCGTAAAGAGGGCTTCATCTGCATCGACAACAAGCCTTTCTACAGCGAAGGAAACAACTGGGTTCAATTTATTTTGAATCATTTTAATTTTTCCTTGTAATTTAGGATTTCCAAGAAGTTCATTTATTCTTAATGAATTCATTTCTTCTTTTATAAAACAAATTCGGTTTGTCTTAGAGATTATTAAATTCCTTATTTCATTGATAACTCGATATATCGATTGGGTGATGAATTCGAGTTTTATTATTTCATCTTCAAAAGTTCCTATCATACATTTCTCATTAATATTCTTAATTGGAAAGATTTTCTTAAGGAAAGGTGTTTCTAGAATAATTTCGTTAGTTAAATCTTTTATTAATAGGAAGCTTGTTGGAATACATTTTTTTATTATTACATATGTAAGCTTTTGGAATTTTAAAGTTTATATTCAACTTTTGTCGATAAAGAGTGGATTGTTTTTTTCAAATACCTAGCTGGTACGGGACCTTCTTTAATACAATTAATATCTGCCCCAATGTCTATAAGTGTAATGAATGTTTTTCTAAAATTATTATTTATTGATAAATCAATTTTGACATTCCACTTTTGACTAGTGACTATTTTCAAAGTGGACAGAAAATCATCCTCATATTTTTCTTGACCTAATTCAGTATTTTGCTAATTTCTAACATTTCAACCCTAGTAGTAAAAGACTGATTATATTTTTTAATATTCTTGATTTCTTCTTTTGGTTTTTCTACTTCAAATTAAGATCTTCTAAAGTAGAGGGTTATCTTTATTTGTATGCTTCTCATTAAGCAACCTCTTAACTTCAGTAATTGTACAAGGTTCAAAGGGTTTGCTAGTAATTCTATCATATACTGGATTGGACTAAATGTTGAGGCTTTATCATTATTATCAATTTTACTAAGGATGATATCCCTTGCTTTAGGGTCTGTAATTTTCTAAGTAATTCAATAATACGATTATTAGTAAGGACATTTATCTTTCTCATTTCTTTAAATTTTGCCATTAATTCATAAAATTCTTGATGTAAATTTTCTTCAGTCTTGCCTTGTTTACATGAACAAGAAGGTTCTTCTTCTTCCGATTCAGAAGATGTTGATGAATATTTAGAATTTTCTTCAATATTTTTAAGTTCACTTTGCTCTTCATTCTTTTCTTCAGATTGTTCTTCTGATTCAAAGGATTCTTTTCTTCAGAAAATATTATGTTGAGTATATTTTATTTCTCTTCTTCTTCTAAATTGAGACTACTAATCTTCTTTTTCAATCTCCTAGCTTTCTTATTTCTACATCTATTTGCAATACGGTCTGGTTCACCATAAATGTAGCATCTTCTTATTTTCTTTATGATATTATTGTTAGCTTTCCATTCATTTTTTCTAGTTAAGTCTTTTTTTTATTTGTTTCTTTTCTTGATTTTCTCTTTTTATACCTTTTTTCTTTATTTTTTGAAGTTATATTCTAGGTTCTTTGGTCTGTTGGATGGTTTCATTTACATCCCAAATTGAGTACAAAATTGTCCTAATTGACTTTTTTCTATTAAATTTTGTCTTTTAATTTGTCGGTGAAGTCTAATTTCATTGCATAAATTTAACCCTTCTTGGATGCAAGTTCTAGTTAACTTCCCATAAGTATATTGGTTATAATTAATTTGTAGCTTACCTTTTCGTAGGGTATTTCTAACTCTTTTGCAAAAAGATGAAGGACCATCTATGAATTTAGACTTCCAGTGAGCATCATTTGACTCTGGTATTTACATAACTCTACTAAGGAAGACGTATTTATATCATCTAAATGAAGTTAAAGTTTTACATTTCAAATTCTCTAATAGTGTTTTGATATTTTTACTATTATCAGACCATCTTCCTGTAAAATGTTCAACAATATTGATAGCTAAAGTATAAACTGCTTTTTCTTCGGAGATATTTTTTTAATTTTTATTGTATTTAATATTTCATCCTTGTCAGATTGGCTGAGATAATTATCCCACCATCTTTTTAACTGACCAGTAAATCCTGCTATAATCATCTTAACAATTGCTTTATCAGAATTATTATTTTCTTTACGTATGTGCTATATATCATCATTCTATGTATTGTATTATAAATTTGTCTTTCTGTAAATCCATCAATATTCCACTCGTAAATTTGTTTACCATTATAACTATTTTGGTCAATTATCTCTTGTTCCTCATAAAGAAAATCTTGGGGTGTAGATCTAGAATATAAAATTTTGTTTACATTAGCTTTCTAACAAAATTTTTCTCATTTGTTAATTTCTTCCTAGAATTTTTCTCTATAATTTTGAGAGTCTATGTTAGTATTTAAAGTATTTAGTTTTAAGGGTTTAAACTTTGGTCAAGTAGTTTTTCTACTTCTCCAGTAGGTTAATTAAAACCTACAATATCTGGTGGAGGCTGAATTGAGGGCCTAGCAATAATCTCTCTTTTTGCTTCTTCGATTATTCCTGTATTTGAACTGATTTTTCGTTGGCAATTTCTTTTTCAATCAATAACTTTATCAATCTTATTTTTTAATTCAATTATTTGTTCTCCTATAATATTTAAATATAGATTGACATAATTTGTTTTTTCAACAATTCATTTATTTGTATCATTGTAATCATTAAAGTGTCATCTTCAATTAATTTAAAAAATGCTTTAAACTTTATTTCAATTTCATTTGAATTCATTTTAAAGGCTGTTGAAGGAAAGAACATTATTTAAGATTTTTCTATTTTCTAGAAAGTATTTTGTTTCTAACACATTCAGATATTGCTTTGAATATTTGGTTATCAACCAAAGAACAAAAGTAACTTTCTCGTTCCAAATAGTTAATTCTTTATAAAATTGATTTGAAATCTTATTTTTCTTTTTTGGTGAGAAATTTTCAACAAAACCATTTTCTAAAAGGTTCCGACCTTTTTTCTAAAAAATTCTTCCTTAATTTCCTTTCTAGCTAGGGATCCCGGGCTAAAATCTATTAAATCTAACATATTCATTTTCAAACAAAATTATGTTTCTGAAGTTAATTCTTCATTTAATTTTGGATCCTTAACCTTTAACAATATTATTTGGTTGTATTCTTATTTCTTCAACCTTATTATAATTTGAATCATTATTTTCTTCTCTGATTTGGGACGTGGATACTCTAGATGGGGTTATTACCTCTATTGGTGAAAAGTAAGACATTGTAGAATATCGTGAAGAACTACTTTTTAAATATTGTGATTGATTAACAAATCTATTATGACATTTTCTTCTGAATTCTGTACAATATTCGTATATGTGCTTTCAGTATTACTCCTATTTGGGACTTCTTTCTCAATTATCCAATGTTCCAGAAATTCTACCTCACTGCATTTTATCTGTCTCCTTGTATTAATTCTTGAATTATGTAAATTTGTTTCAAAAAATACGGTTGGTTCAAGAGTTCTATTGTCTTGTGTCCTACAATTATGATTAAGTGTTTGAAGAAGTTTATAGTATATTCTATAACATATACGTATTAATTCTGATCCGGGTGCATAATTATACCTATGTGTTTTGACATTCAATGTTAATGCATCAAGGATATTTACGTCAGACAATGATAATTGTAAATTTTGGTAAACATTAAAGAATACTAGTCCATGGGCCAGACTAGATTGTATTATCCCTATTAGAGATTTTCTCCAATCTAAATTCCTAGCATCTCTTAGAGCAACTAAAAAACTCTCAGGTAGACCTTCTAATGTAGAGGCTTAAAGGGTATTTATACAAGTGCAATATGTAAAAATTATATCTTCTTGGTAGTGCCTTATATCCATGGCATCCAAAACTTTTATTACTTTTTCCTCATTGTCAAGTGCAATAGATTCTTCAGTAATTTTTACTACCTGCTTAATTTTCCAAAAGTCAAATCTTCCAAAATTAAAATTAGCGCTCACACATACCATATAGGAGGGGGTTGCTTGTAGGTAGGTGGAATGTATCTAGACACATTTTCACCAATCGATATAAAGCATATATATGTGTGTTCTTTATTATTCATATAAATACAATACATAGTAAATAGTGTGGAGAACACACGCTCCATCCCTTCTCCAAGCATGAAAATCAACCCTTTCCTTTTTCTCCCTCTCATATCTCTAATTTCCTAACTGTATGTGATCTAGGATCTAATGAAGAGTTGTAGGGAATTTTGGTGAAGAGAACATACTAATTGAGTGGTTCTCCTCGATCATTTGTTCCAATCGATTTTGATTTCTTCTAGCAAAGAGATCAAAACCTAGTGTGGTGTGGATCATCTATAGAGGGCTCCTACGTTGGATCCTAGGGTGAACAAGAGGTCGGACGTGCATCGCCGATTGAAATGAAAAAGACAAAAGAGGTAATTTCATTTAAATACCACATCTCGTTTTTTCTTTATGTATAGCCTTGTATGTTGGATGTGTTGTTTTATTTTTCTTTAATCCACTTACTACATCGAACACTCGGGAACACCAAGGGTACACCCATGGGTTGGTCATAGTATAAGTTTAATTATGGGTATATTTTACCGCTT
Source organism: Sesamum angolense (assembly GCA_034509725.1). NCBI lineage: Eukaryota > Viridiplantae > Streptophyta > Magnoliopsida > Lamiales > Pedaliaceae > Sesamum > Sesamum angolense. Next base: position 10,490,629 of record JACGWL010000013.1, read on the forward strand.
TTTCTAATTTTCCCACGCTTCCGCTCGCGCGTTCTCAGATTGATCCGCTTGCTTTTCCCTTCACTAACGTCTGCACAAAAGGAACCCTAAATGATAGAAAGAAGGCTCGGGAACGGTGAATGAGCCCATTTGGACAGACTAATAACACAAGGCCATAAAGAAGAATATGCGTAAATATTGTAGAAAACCTTAGAGTGCACGAAGAGGGTGCCAACAGGAACTATAAGCACAAAACACATGAAAGCAGCCGACTAAGTGACTATTGGAACACATGGCATAAAATGAAAAAAATCAAGAATTCTAGTAATTGAACGTAACCAGCTACCTCACAAACATGAAAATAATTCGTTGGTTGGCGACTATATTGGGTTCGATATGGGTAAGGAGGTGCAACGGAAATTCAAATTTTTAATTTAGAATAAAAGCATGCATAATAACTATACATAAAATCTTTGCCCAATATTTTAATAGAATCATACGCGAAAGAATAAATAAGCATGAACGGATTTAAATAGTTAATTCCTTTTCACACTCCAGTTGTTGTCAATGTAACTGAAATGCTTCAAAGTGTTATTCCACCATGAACATGGTTGTCCCAAATTCAAAGAGCCATGAGCACTGCTTCTCAACAGTATCCACACCTTGAATGCCCATCAATGGTTGAATCTATGCTAGTAGATCTCAAACCATAATTTCTTTATCTCTCAAAGATTAGATGCAAGACATAATCTTATTGTGTGTAAGTACTGATGTAGAATTTCCACCCCCCATACTTTATAAAGATGGATATAAATTTTAGTAACCCTAGGCTAAATTTTGAGAGAAAAAGAGAGCAGGTGCGCAAATTGTTTAAGCTTCTTGAAGCATTCTAGATGCTAAAAAAATTGACTCTCTTGGAAAGAGTATGGTCAGCCTCTCCACACCTTATATAGGAGTGGGATCCTTTATTTGTGAAGAACTAATTGTATGGTGGAGTTTGAATTACAGATATATTAATCATTAAGTATTTATTTTTCCACCATAATATTTCTCCAACCTTTTTCTCATCAAATTTCATTGCAGTAATTCGTGTCCTACAAAAGAAATATCTAGGGATTGGTTCCTAAAAATATTAATCTAATTTAAATTTTGCAAAAATTCTAAATTCCATTAATTAATTTATGTTTCCCAAAAAATTAACTAATTAATTGATCATAACAATTAATTTTGTTTTTCCATTTTGAGCTTGCCTAATCAACTTAGACATGTATAAATTTAATCCAATTAAATATATCTACACAATTAATTTAATCTTATTAAATTAATTGAGCTAAAAAGTAGTCACTACTTTTATTAATTAATTACTCTTTCACTTGAATTAATCTAATTAACTCAATGGTTAAATCCACTATTTAATCAATCAAGATCTCGAAGATGAGCTTTTCCATGTAAGTGTTTACCCCTTTAGATTCACCCAATGATGAGTTCACGACTATTGTGGCGTATCAAATTTAACTAATCATATTAATTAAATTACTCTGAAATTAAACTCTTTAAGTCCAAAAATCCATTAATCATGGTTGGTGTTTAGTGACAAATTATGAAGACCTATTTCTAGATGAAGGTGGTCAACCTTTGGACAACGAGTATCATGCAAATAAGGTCATTTCATTAATTTTATTCAAATTGAGTCTGAGGAATGGATCGTGAATCAAAACCTTATTGACACAATAACTATGCGTCAACTCCTTCCTTTTTTTTTTTTTTTTTTTTTTTTTTTTTATAAATTAGGTCGGCCTAGGATACCCTAGCCCTAGCAACATCACCTTGGCCAAAGACTTCATAATCAGGAAACATAAATGAACATAGGAGATCTCCTACGCATCAAGGTAGGTTGATAAATCCTTGATGTGCCACCCATTAATCTTCTTATTAGATGGGTTTGTACCCAAAGTATCCCCTTTATGATCACCTTGATAACCAGGAGATAAATTAAGCACAAGGGTCCTAACATACAATTACAATGGACTAATTTTGCATTCTCGCCTCAAGAAATTCTTAATTTGGTATTGTTACTCCAATAAAAAATTTCCCAGCAGAGTTGTTTAGTAAAGTTGTTTCCAAACAAACACCCTTACACACGGTACTATATCCACACCAACGTCCTGAAATAAGTCATTCACCTAAAGGGCATGTGTCATGTGAGCAAGTCTCACGGATCAATGATATCCCCATCTTAATGGTCCTTGACTTGAAACGTTTAAGGTTTGACCCTAGACTCATATTTCATAATCACCATTATATGCATGATCATGTCTCACAGCATGAATGACCAAGAGACTTCATTCTATCATGCAAATATGTGTGTTATTGATGTGGTACAAATAAGATCGTTATGCATGTGGTATTAAAGTGTGCTACCTAGCTTGCATTTGACAGACATAATTGGCACACTGAGCATATTCCAACAATCTCCTACTTATCCTAGAGCTAATTGCCCATGTATCTAAGGCCCACCTTCATAAGATGTTTGTTCAAATAACTTTTTCGCTCAATGTTTTTAATTTAACGAGTTTGCTCATATTGTTTCTGCTGACGACACACTTTCCACTAAAGTATTGATTCAACTAAATGATTCTCCAACCAAATGGTATCTCATATTTGCGGAACATCAATGAGACCTTGGATTCTTGGTTGTGTATTGACACCGTCATTTTGTTATAGTATCCTCAATACTAGTTTAAACAACACTAAGGATTTCTACCAACTTTTTCGACCAATTTCATGTCCAAACAACCTTAATTCCAATATCATATACTAATTCATTTACCCTTGGTGGTGTTACGAGGCATGACCTGGAACGATTTTAATTTACTGCACCACCAAAGGGGGTGAACATACCTTAGATCCCCACAATCAAGGATGCTACATAAACTTGAATGGAGAATCGAGGGGACAATTAATCGATTTTGTTGATTATGACATCTGCTCAAAGCACAATTTTAGTTGATGTCAACAATAGCATGCACTACCAAAAAAACCGAGAATTGTAATGACCCTTTTGTAATGACTAGAACCTTTCCAATAGTAACGGTCATTGTAGTTGTCTTGTAATGGTTCGGGCGCGATGACGTCATATGGGGGAATAATTTTTATTTTGTAACGGCCAAAATCGTGCCAAAAACCGTTACAAACTTTGTGTTGTGCGTAAAACCGTTACAATTTTTTGGTCGTTACTATATTGGACCGATTTTTGTAACGGCTTGGTTATTATAACGAATATTTTGGTGAAAATATAAGCCGTTACAAAGGCCAGATGAAAGATCATTCCAACTACATTACAAAAAGAAGCAGTTACAAAACACCCTTAAAAAATAACGGCTAATTTTTTAAACGGCTATATTAGGAGTTCCAAAAGCTGTTGCAAAAGCCACTACAAATAATCTTATATATGTGCATGTTGTTTTTATTTTATTACAATTAATATTTTAGAAAATCTTACTAACTACAAACACACTCAATACTATAATTTTCCCGCATATTTACTTGAGTGGCTTTGGATTAAATAATAATATCGCTCGAATTCTTGGACTATCAGCTAGCTAGTGGTGATCATCTTTTAAGTTGGTTGACCAGGTAACAACGACTAATTTAATATTGTATCGTATTTAATTAAATTAATTATATTTTCTACGCACGTAGTGATTTAATTAGTTTTTATGATCAATTTTTAATTTATATATATATATATATATGTTAGTTAATTGTTATTATGCATGTATTCACCTAATTAAGTAGTGTAATGCATGTAATATTAATAAATTCATAAGTCGTCAAATTAGCTAGAAACTAGCTTAATTATATGTGTACATACGTGTGAATTTTACAGTTATATATCGATCTATATATATAATCATTTTACGAGAACTGAGAAGACGGATGTATAATAAGAACCTTCCAAGGAGGCAGGTCTTACACCAGAGTTTGAAGATGGGGTTAAAACTTTCATAGAATGGGCTAAGGGTCAGCGTTGACATGTAGATGGACATAAAATTAGATGCCCTTGCCAAAAGTGCAGAAACACTAAGTTTAGAACATCCGACGAAATTAGTTATCACTTGTGTATGCGAGGATTTATGCCAAAATATTATAATTGGACTTTGCATAGCAAGGAGAGTGTGTAGGATTATTTTGAGGCTCCGACTGTCCCTCCAGTGTCGGAGGAGCAAACCCCAACTGGCCATGTTGATGATAATTATCCACAGTGGGATGATGAACAACATATATATTGGGCGCAGAGGATGGTTTTTGATGCAACCAGACTGAGTTATTTTACTTGTTCTCACGAAGGTGTCCCTGATATCGGTACGAGGGCTTGCCCTATTGATGTCTATCCTAGTTCATATTGTTATGGCGGTGGCTCGTACGATTATGATGAGTCGTGGTGGAAAGACAATTTTCACAATGCAGTGCATGCTGCAGACCATCCTTTGTGGGACGATTGCACCTAATCTCAATTGGGTGTTGTTGCTGAGTTGGTGGATATCAAGGCGGATGGTCATATTTTTGAGCAAATATATAATCCCAATAGGCTAATAAAATATTGCCCCCCGATCACACTTTGCTAGGAGATTACTACAGTACGAAGAAGTTGGTAAAGGATTTGGGTTTACCCATTGAGAAGATTAATGCATGTAAGAACGATTGCATGTTTTACTGGAAGGACAATTTTGATTTGGAGGACTACAAATTTTGTTGCGATGCTAGGTACAAAGCTTTCCCGAGGGCGAGATCCACACCAGAAGAAGTTTGTCCTTAGGTACGTGTCGCTTACTCTCTTTCTGCAGAGGTTGTATTCTTCGAGGGCAACTGCCGATCACATGACGTGGCAGGCTACACATTAGATAGAGGAGGGGTCGACATTTCATCCATTCGATCCCATGGCGTGGAAGCATTTTGACCGGATGTATCTTAATTTTGCAAAAGAGCCGCGTAATATTCGGTTGGGCCTTTTCACAGACAGTTTTGCGCCACACAATTAGTACAGTCGTACTTATTCATGTTAGCCCATTATCAATACACTGTACAATCTTTCCCCTTGTATGTGCATGAGTTCTGAGTACATATTTCTGACGATGGTAATTCCTGGCCCTTCTAATCCGAAGCTTCTGATCGATGTGTACTTGGAACCGTTGATCGAAGAGCTACTATAGTTGTGGCATATGGGTGTTAGAACGTACGAACATGCTACGGACAACACATTTATCATGCGGGCGGCATTGATGTGGATTGTGAACGACCTACCTGCCTATGGGATGGTATTTGGGTGGAGTACCACAGACAGTTTCTCCATGAGCACCATCCCTATCGAAACAACAAGAAAGCCTTAACAAAAAATTATGTCGAAAACAAGGTTGCTTGTCTGAGGCTAACAGGAGACCAGCTCCTCAATGGGGTTGCAAACATTAGTCCTGCAGTTGAAATGCCATTGTCATTACCTGATGGCCATGATAGCAATCACAAGTGGACGAAGGAAAGCATCTTTTCGGATCTCCCATACTGGTCAACGCTTCTGATCTAACACAACCTTAATGTTATGTACAATGAGAAAAACGTGTTTGACAATATATTCAACACAGTCATGGACATCAAGGAAAAGACGAAGGATAATATTAATGCACGCAGGGATTGGAAGATCATATATAACCGGTCGGAGCTGGAGTTGGATGAACGTAGATCGAACATTATGCTTGAAGCGGTTTATACCCTGGTGAAGGAGTAGAAGAGGAAAGTCTGTGAATGGATTCGTGGCTTGAAGTTTCCGGATGGATACGCACCTAACCTTGCACCCTGCGTTGATATGACAGAATTGCGGATGCACGGCACGAAAAGCCACAACTGTCATGTATTCATGTAGAAGTTGATCCCAATTGTCTTTCATGAAATGCTTCCCGAGCATGTATGGAGTGCATTAATCGAGGTTAGTCTATTATTCCAAATCATATCTCGACCACTGTGGATGTTCACAAGCTTCATGAGTTGGAAACACTGTTGCTATCATCCTATGCAACCTTGAGAAGATATTTCTAGCAACTTTTTTCGACTCATTGGATCACTCATTGTTCACCAGTCGTATGAAGCACGCGTAGGGGGGCTAGTGCAATACAGGTGGATGTACCCATATATACTTTTATTGCAAATAGCATACATGTGTTAATGTGTTGATAGATTTTATTGTAATCATAATATATTTCGGTTATATTGTTTCATTACAATAATACGTTTCCGCAGCATTAAATTATCGAGAACGACATTTTTTTCAAAAAACTATTTAAAAAAAAACTAGTTTTTAGAACACTTTTTGTAATGACTTTATAAGAACACTGAATAAAACGTTGTATTTTAATTTTGTAATACTCTTTGTAACGATCTTTCACAAGTCTTCCATAACAATATAAATTGTAATGGCCTTCGTAACGGCTTCTCATTTTCGTAACTCTCCTTGCTACGGTTTTCGGAACGGACAGAGTCATTCCAAAAAGTTATATATTTACAACACTTGGCCGATATTTTCTTCCCCTCTTCCTCTAAAACCCTCACTCACTCTCTCTCTCTCTCTCTCTCTCTCTCTCTCTCTCTCTCTCTCCTGCGACTGACCCACCAGCTCCGTCCACCCCCAGCTCCGTCCGTTCGCCCCCACCAAGCCCCACCTCCGTCCGTGCGCCCCCGCCTCCACGAAATACCCACCCCCGTATGCCTGCCCACCTCTGCCGTACATTCTCTCTCTCTCTCTCTCTCTCTCTCTCTCTCTCTCTCTCTTTGTTTTGTTGAATGTATTATGAAATTATTGTTGGTATATTTTTAATATCTGAAAATTTTAGGTTTAATTTCTGAAATTTTAAGTTTGATTTATGAAAATTTTAGGTTAAATTTATGAAATTTTAGGTTTAATTTTCTGAGAATTTTAAAATTTTATTTATTAAAATAATTTCTGTGATTTTTTAAAGAAAATATTCTGAAACCTATTTCGTTTTTACAAAATTAATTTACTGAAATTAAACTTATTTTCTGAAATTAAGGAAATTTTCTGAAATTAAAATATATTTTTTGAAATTATTAATTATTTTTTTTGAAATTACACAATATTTTTTTTAAATATATATATATTATTCTGAAATGAAAATATTTTTTTAAAACTAAAATAATTTTTTACAGAAATTTAAAAATAATTATTCTGAAGTTTAAAAAATCTGAAATTATAATATATTTTTTCTGAAATTAAAATATTTTTTTGAAATTTTAAAATAATTTTTCTGAATTTTATATAATTTTAATATTTTTCGAAAAATTATAATATATTTTTCCTGAAATTAAAATATTTAAAGTATGAAATTATAATATTTTTCTATAATTTGGGTGTAATTTGTGTAATTTTTTTGAAATTTATTATATAGTTGTAGAGTTTTTACAATTATTGTGTATTGTATCATATTGTAGAAATTAGGCATTTAATTGCAATTTTTAGAAAATTAGAGGACCTTTTGGTAATTTTAGAAAATTAGAATAATATTAGAAAAATTATGCACCTAATTCAAATTTAAGAAAATTAGAGGACCTTTAGGTAATTTTCGAGAAATAGGATAATATTAGAAAATTATGGACTACAATGCAAGAATTGGAGAAATTATGCACCTAATTGCAATTGTTAACAAATTAGAAGAACTTTAGGTAATTTTAGGAAAATAGGATAATATTACCAAAATTATGCACCTAATTATGATTTTAGAAAAATTAGAGGACCTTAATATATAATTTTATGAAAATATTAGAAAATTAGGAGGATGTGTTTTTAATGTTATATTCTTTTAAATTGTAGTTAATGACTAATGGTGCTCCGCCTCCCCCTGGACGAGGACATCGGGGCCAGGGCCGGGGTCGTGGCCCTCCCCCAGCCCTCCCTAGGCTAAGCCAGCGAATTCGGCCACCCTTCATCGGATGTTGTGTCCCAGCCCCCCTGATTCCTACTGACTCCGGCGTTGTGGGGTCAGCTGCGGCAAGGGCCAGCAGTTCGCAGGCCCCGGCCCCGGCCCGGCCATGGGATGTACCACAACCACCAGCGCCACTACTTCCCCCACAGGCCCAGAGGCATTACATCAGCCTCCAGGATACGAGGTACGTAAAATGATTCACATACATAACTTGCGTTTTTTAATATTTTTATTGATTTAATCAATATTTTCAATGTTATTTTCAGGTCCGACTGTGATTTTCACACTGCAATAAATAATGTAATCCAAGGGCATTATCTGCATCTTGGGCCAACATCTACAGATCGCACAGGAGCACCAGCTATTCTGGTTCCAGAAGTTGAAGGTAATTAATTATAATATTATTTATTTTTAATTGAAATATATGTTTATTTTTTATTCAAATTGTACTTATTTTTTATGTAGTCAATTTTGTAGATTTCTTACTGGTGAGACTGTGACAATGAGAGCATGTTCAATGTCGTCAAGTCGCAAGCCGAGAAGTTCCTGCGAAAGTGGTTTGCCGACGTCCGCATCTAGTTGGCCAGACCGTTGTGGGTTGCCGAGGACATCTGGCTCCAGCTTCTGGAGTTTTGGGTGAGCCCAGAATTCTAGGCACAGTCGGCAATCGTCTATCGCGGCGGATAGTCATCCGTTGGGGCACACAAGCGCAAGCTGGTAAGTGCATTAATTTTTATTAATAATTAAATTTTATTTTTTTTTATTTCTAATCAATTTTAACAATGATTTTTGAACAGGAGACACAACTCGGACACCTAGGCAATCAAATGGAGTTGTTCGAGTAAATGTACAAGAAGAAGGGCGATGGCTTCGAGGGCAGAGGAGGTCGCAGTACATATTACTTTATTTAAATTAGTTTTTTAAATTTACAGTTATTTTTTTTAATCTAATTATTTAACATGTTTGCAGGAGATGTTCTTGAGGTTGTTGGGGTAACGCCTGGGACAAGAGAACAACAGCGAAGAACCTACACCCTTGTCTCAAGCCTTCGTGAACGAGCAGTAGCTGGCGGGATGTCTGCAGCCTCGACGACAAACTTGCGACCGCAGATGGTCATGATTTAGATTAGGATTTTTTTAATTTTGTCAAAAAATACAATTTTAAAATAATATTTTTTATTTTTATAATGATTTTTATTTTATTTTTGTTTATATTATGTGTTTTTTTATAGGATGTTGCAAAAACCAAATATTAAATTAAATATAATAAATAATAAAATTAAATAAAATTAACATTAAAATATATTATAAATAAAAATAATAATTTTTGTAATTGCCTTTGTAACGGCTTTTGTAACACAAATAAAATTGAGGAATTTATAAGTCGTTACAAATACTGTGCCAAAAACTGTAACATTGCTCTAAATTAACTGTTACAACAACAGTTACAAGGGTCGTTATAAAACCAGTAATGAAAGTCATTACAAAGGCCGTTACAATAGCCATTACAATTAATGTGCCTAAGCAAGTTACCAAAGTATTCCAAAACATCACAAAAAGTACTACAACAGTCGTTACAAATATAATTTATGAAAGCCGTTACAAAAGCAATTACAAACTATTTTTTCATAATTTGACTTAATTTGTAATTGCTGGAAAAAGGTATTACAACGACTGTTACAATTTTAAAAGTTTTTCATCAAGTCGTTACAAATAATTTGTAATGACTGTTTTACCCACGGTAGGGCAAATCGTTTAAAAAACCATTACAAATAGAAAAATCATTACAATTAACTAAAAAGCCGTTACAAAATCCGTTACCGTAAAATATTTTTTTGTAGTGATAAATCATGATTGATCACTGACGCAACCATTCACTTTATTGTACACGTTTTCATTTAATTCTATTCTTGAGATAATCAAAACTTTTTTAATTTATCAGTCAAGATGAATGATCAATGTTGAGAAACTTATACGAGTTTGCTATTGCTTGCTCCCATTAGATGAAAATGTTCTACACGTTCTTCTTTAAGAAACACTCACTTTATCTATTTGCCAAACTTATAGTCATACTATGTTTTATAATGGCATACTAACTCATCATGGAATTAAGCATCATGATTTATTGTAAAAAGTTTCTCATAGGAAACAATTTTGCCTTTGAACATCACCAGTTCAATAAAAATCTATCATTATAGGTCATTACCTCACCATTTACTCCAGTTCTTTGTAGACCGTTTGTGCAACTGAGGGCGTTATTTCTAGAAGAGGGTCGACCAATTAAGTCCACACATTGATTGCCGTAAGGAGTCCATTTTGAACTATACGGCTATCGCCTTGTTACAACTTGATGTTCCCCATTGTTTTCCCCATATTTCTATTGGAGTACTGTTCAAAAGGGAAAATCCTCCTTGTTCTTCTCTAACGAAAGATAATTACCAGTAGTCTTGAGATCAAATCTCCTTGGAGGTTTTGTGTACTAGGAATTAGAGTGGTCTTTGATTACCTAGTATCATTGTTTATATATGGGACTATTCGTGGTTTTTGCGATTCTCAATTCCATGATGTGTTGCCCTCTTCTAATTAATAGAAAACTATTTCTTTAAAGAAAGTGACATTTCTCCAGCCAAATATTTTGTTTAGGAGTCAGACAGGTAACAATACTTTGAATACTCCACAAATATTTATAAGATGGTTTTCATCCAACTTATCTTCCGCTTACTATTTCATGTAAGTATGACACCCTTATACCTTAAGGTATTTTTATGAGGGTGATTTTCTACAATATATCTAATACAATGCTTTTGGTATAAACTCTTTAGTTGATTTTTATACAATTGCTAAAATAAATGAGAAAATGTTAGTGTACTCTAACAAGGATCAAATTTTGTCCTACAATATTTGATTCAATCACTTGACTATTTTTTACTGTTAAGATGTATCAAGTGGATTCCACTTGGAAAAATCTTTATTCTCCCACTTAGATAGTCAAAATGAATTCACAACCTAATGATTACATCTTTGATCTAATCAAAGAATCTCTATATTGGGCCAATTGAATTCTCTACTTTATAGTTTGATTCTTTGAACTCTTTCAAAGATCTTACACTTTGCAACTATGAAAAACACTTATACATTTGAGTAATGAATCAAGAATAATTCTGTCTAGAATTAATACTTTAATCCTCACATACAATCCATGGATCAAAATTCAATGGATAAGTGGCTTACCCTATTAGTAGAAAAAATGGTTTATTTGGTCAGCACTCATTGCAATTTACCGTGATATTTGGAAGATTGTGGAACTAAGATTTGAATGTTGATAGAAATAAAATATTAAATTATTTATGAAAAATATACGAATATTATTTAATATTGCATTTAGAATCTACAACAATCTCGATATATTAACTATACATGTTATAACTTTATAGGACATGAGAATAAAGTAGAGGGTTGAACAATTATTCTGCTAAATGAATCGTTGTGAGATGGAGGTAAATATAGTTAATTAGAGTTATATGTATATATATATGAGTATATATATACTTGTTTTTGTATATTTGATGGTTTCGGTTCGATTTCAGTTTTAACAGGGTTTTTTCTATTTTTTGGTTTAAAAACAAAAAATCGATTTACTTATTAAAAAAAAATAAAGTCATGTAAGAGAGAGAGAGAGAGAGAGAGAGAAGAAAACCCTCAAATTTCAAGTCAATGACTCAAGTTTGACTCAATTTTAATTCTCACATTAAATTAATACATTACTAGTTATATATTTATTTATATAATTTAAATATATTTATAATATATTCATATATTATATAATATATAATATATTATATATTGGTAGCAAGGCTAAAAAGAAGAGTATTTTTAATCACTGATAAATTATACCATAGGAACCATGTCCTTAAGCCATGGAGGATCGAAAATTTATAGCAAAATTTAAATCCGGCCATGTAGGCAGAAGGCTAAAGAAATAAAATCCGTCCATGTAGGTGGTATGAAAAAGACCATGTAGGCGGAATGCAAAAGAATATTTATTTTTATGATAGATATAACAAAAATTGGATAAATTAAGGAAAGACTAGTATGGGAGCCTTTGACATTTCGTTAAACTAACCGGTATGAATTTTGGTCAAAGAATACCACAGAAAGGCCCAAATAACGCTATAAAATAGAAAAACTGGGCAGTAATGGCTAAGCCGGCCTTGTTCATACCCATAGTTTAACTCAACGACCCAGAGTGTCTCTTCCTTATTTTCATCCAATTTTTTCTTATATTTATTAGTAATAAATATACTCTCTCTTTTTTTAGCCTTGCTACCTCTATTGTTATCAATAATTCATCAGTAGTCGTTTAGCCTTGCATTAGTCTACATGTTATAATGCAAGTAGATAAAGTGCATAAATATAAACAAGAAAAAACTAACAGTTAAAGAACTCCCTACTTCTCCTTATGCAAAATAACTATTTTTTATAACTAAGAACAAAATACAAATGCCTCAACTTCATCACATGAAGACTTTCGAGGGCTTCTCCAAAACAAAGAAAAGGTGGGGTTATTTATAACCGAATGTCCGGACTTGAAATTTTCTCTCTCGCGTCCGCATGGCTACCATCATCCCAAGTGTCACCTCATTACTGACATGTGTCCATTAGTCAAAATTTTGAATTCATTTGCCATTTATTAGTCACTTCATTTTTTCATAATCTTGGAAAAGTTGTTCTCCTCTGACTCTAATCCTGATTATTTGTGGTTGCCTTTTACTTCAAAAGATTTTGAAATCGCCATTTTTTTTTCCATTCAAAGTGTTTCTGATTCCTTTGACATATCAAGGAGGTCTTCTTGAGTGAAGTCCTTAAATGATCCAAGGATTTTCTCCCGCTAGACAAAAACATTATTTTTTCTGTCTTTGGAAGAGATTTTCATTGGAGATGCAATTCCTGAAAGGTTTTTTTTAGATCTTTCTGCATTTGATTAAGATATTCTTCAGTCATTTGTTCTTTTTGATGACTCCCTTTTTTATTCAGGATCCTTTGAGAAATATGTTCAAAGGGATTGGAGCTTGTTTTTCCTCCTTCTCAGCAAGAATTTTGTATTCTTCTATCTTCTCCTCCATTTCATTGATAGTTTCTTGACTATAGTATTTCTTGGTCTAAGGATCAATCTGAATTAACTTGCTCCAAAATTTTGAGCAATATCTTCTCTTAATACATGAAATTTTTTTTAGGCTTAATTCCTACTTTTAGTAACCATTTCCAAATCCATGGAATGGAGAAATCCATAAAGAAATAGAGGGAAGCCATTCCTTCAATCCATTTCCTCGATTTTTCTGCCTGGATAATCCTTAGCGAGTAATTCACCCATTTTGTATAATATTTTTGAAAAATTTCAAGGAGAATAGAGATTGGTGGATCAAAACTTATCCACTATTGAATCACCCAATTTAGTATTTCTTGTTGGAAAAGCAACGGAAATTTTTTTAAAAATCATGTGTGTTTTCTCTTATAGTTTTCATAGGGAAAAGCTTTATTAAATGGGGTTAAAAGCAATTTACCCCCCTGTATTATAAAAAATAAGCAGTTTATCCCCCTGTGTTATAAAAAAGAGAAACTTAACCCCCTGTGATTTTAATGAAGGTGAGCACCTCCCTGACTAACATAACGTATAATTTTTAGTGCAAAGACGAAATTGCTCCTTCTTTATATCTATTGTTGACTCATCAACCAACAAATCTTCATTGACCGAAAATTAGGGTTCTTTTCTCTGGAGAAAACCCGTTCACTTTAAAGTTCAAACCCTAGATCTAGGCAAAAGAAAATGCAAAATTGGCCATTTAATCAAACAAGATAGTGTTTGATCTTGCAAAACTAATATTAAGAAGGTATGTGACCGTATTTTATGGGGGGTTTTAACCCCTTTTTTTTAGTTGGTTGTAGATTTGATTTTTGAAAAAGAAAATTTATGTAGGATCGATTACTGTTAGAGATCAAACAAGGAGAGTGTAAATCTGGTGTATTTTGTCTCAGGTATGTTGTGCATTCAAGTTTTTCTTTTTTCTTTTTTGAACTGTTAATTAATATTTATTCTGTTCTTCTTTTTGTTTTCTTTTTGTTGTTTTTTGTCGATGAAATGGAGAACAGACAAGAAACATGTCGGATTTGCAATATGAAGGTTAGTTTTTTCAACATTTATAATTTCTTTGGTATATGTTAGTTTGTTTTGGGACAAACATGTGGGGTGGGTTGGAGTAGGATTTGTATACTTGAAATCTGCATATGTTGATCATTATAATGTGTATGTCCTTTTTTATTCAATTTTGCTTAGAATTTTGGGTGATAGACATGTGGGGTGGGTAGGATTTGTTATTTTCTATTGGTTTTTAGCGCTGATAGGGTATATTTTGTGCAATATATCCCGCTGTGTTTATATTTTTTTAATAATATATTTAAATATGTTATTGTTGATAATGTATACTTTGTGCAGTATACCACCTGTGTTTATTCTATTCATTTCTGATACATTTTTGTATGATTATTTTATTATTTGCAGCATACTGATGAGTATCATGACATAGATATTTGGTGGGGTAGCAAATTTATCTCTAGTCCAAAACTTAGATATGTAGGGGGTAGTAAAAAAGTGTTTGAAAAAATTGACATGGATTATATAGGCCTATATGATCTAGGTGCAATGTATGAACAATGTGGGGGGAAGGGTTCTATTTTAAATTGTATTACTAAGATCCCACACTATCTCTAACGATGAGCTTAAGATTAATGAAAAATGAATGTCCTAGTATCTGTATAGTCGATATGCTACGTATTCATGGGGGTTAGATGTTCCACTTGTGATATATGTGGAGTACGAGGATGGTGAACCACTTCTGACAGTAGATAGTCAAGGTAATCCAATTGTTAGACCACAAGAAGATGAGATTATAGATTTATCAGAGGGCATAAAATTTGAGGTGTTTGGGAATGGGAATGGCAATGAGAATGAGATGGAGGGGTTTGAGTGTGAGAAAAATGGTGAGGGGTAGGTTTCAAAAAGGTTTGAGGGGTTTGAGTATGAGGGTGAATGTGATAGGCAGGATGGTGAGGAGCAGGGTTTATGGGAACAGGGTTAAGATGGTGAGGGGCAAGGGTTGAGGGACAGGGACATGGTATTATGGGTATTGAGACTATGACTGAAAAAATAAATGAAACAATGAGTGAAAAATTGAATAAAAATGTGTTGTGACTAAAATGAATGAAAATGTGTTGTGACTAAGATGAATGAAAATGTGCATGAATCTGCAACTGTGACTGAAATAAATGAAAATATGCATGAATCTGTTAATGAAATTGTGACTAAAAATGTGCATGAAATGAATGAAACTGTGATTGAAAAACTAAATGAAAACCTGGGGAGGTAAGAGCAAACTATATGAAAGATTTTTGAATGAGTCCTCATTAGAGTTTGATGATTCATCTGATGAGGACTATGTACAGTCAAATTCTGAAACTGATAGTGGTATACATAGTCTTGTGTTTGGAACATGTTGAGGCGAAAGTGATGATGACATAAAATCCAAGCAAAAAGGATTTAATAAAGAAATTGAAGTGAGTGATGAAAGATAAAAAGAAAATTGTAATGACTGAACAAATGCCTGAAATTGGGGATGGGATTGGACTAGTGATGTAGGGAATGAGGAAGATTTGGCTAGTTTACCAGGTAGTGATGATGATTCAGTTGATAAACATTCTATGTTTAAAGAGTCCACAACAATGAAAGATTTGAATTTAGTTGTTGGAATGAAATTCAAAATGTTGTAGAGTATATGTCTATTTTAAGGGATTGGTGCATAAGAAATGGCTACGATATTGAATTTACTAGAATTGGAGCCAAAATGGTGACTGGTAAAGTAGAATCCCATGAATGGAGAATTCATGCATCACCAATAATGGGGTACCTACTTTTCATATAAAATCACTAAAAGGCAATCATACATGTGCAATAACTATGATAACAGGCATGCTAATGCATCATACTTGGCAAAAAGAATTGAAAAATCAATCGGATATCAACCTACAATTCCAATCCAACAACTAAAAAATAGAATTCTAAGAAAATGTAATATAGATGTGAGTAGATTCAAAGTGATGAGAGCTAAGAAACAATCTTTAAGGCAAACTAGGGGGAGGATGCTAAACAATATAAAATGTTGTGGGATTATAGTGAAACTGTGAGAAAATTCAATCCTGGCAGCAAGATAATTCTTAGAAAACTTGAAAATTCTAATCCTCCCATTTTTGGCAAAATGTATTTCAATCTATGGGCCTTGAAAAAAGGGTTTTTGGATGGTTGTAGACAAATCATAGGGTTAGATGGTTGTTTTTTAAAAACCTGTTATGGGGGTCAATTACTTGTGGCTGTTGGGAGAGATGGAAATGACAATATATTTCCAATTGCAATGGTTGTTGTGCAATCTAAAAATAGGGAGACATGGACAAGGTTTGTTGGTGAATTACTTGATGATATAGGGGGTTTGTGGACAAGTAAATGGAATTTCATTTCTGACAGACAAAACGAGCTAATTGAAGCTTTAAAAGACTTGGTGCCTGACAGTGAACACAAATTCTACATTAAGCACATGTATCAAAATTTTACGCTCAAATTCAAATATGAAGAGTTAAAAGAATACTTTTGGATAGCAGCTTCAACTGCTGACAGGAAAGATTTTGATGAAGAAAATTGAAGAAATTGATCCTATGATAAGCGATGATGTTAAGACTGCATCTAATTGGTTTAAAAAAATTCAATCCTAAACATTGGGCAAGGTATTTTTTGTCCTGTGCATAGCAAATGTGACATTCTAGTGAACAATTTATGTGAAAGTTTTAACAACTACATCCTTGAGGCAAGAGATAAACCAATTATTAGCATGTTTGAATGGATTAGGACCAAGTCGATGTCTAGGGTGCAACAAAAAAGGGATGGTATGGAGAAGTATTCAGGTTCAATCTGCCCAAATGTGATAAAAAAGATAAACAAGCAACAATCACAAGCTAGACATTGTTTCACTAGGTTGTGTGGGGGTTCTAAATTTGAAATAGGCCTTTTTCTAGATAAGTTTGTGGCTGATTTGGAGAAAAAAAATATGCACTTGTGGCATGTTCCAGTTGACAGGCTTACCATGCTGCCATGCATGTGCAACAATTGGGTCAAAAAGATCAACAATTGAAGACTATATTGATGATTGTTACACAAAATAAACACATTTGAGAGTATACAATGAGATAATTCATGTTGTACCTGGTGCAAAAGACAACATAACCACAGATTTGAACCCTTCAAACCACCCCATATGAAGAAGAGGATAGGTAAACTCAAGAAGCTAAGGAGGAAAGGTCCTGATGAACTCCAATCAACATCAACCCGGAAGGGGTTGACCACACTTGCAGTAAATGCTTGAAAACAGGCCACAACAAGGAAGGTTGCTAGAATCCCATTCACCCCAAGTCTAAGTTTTTCAAGGTATCTTCATCTATGTTCCTATTTTCCTAGTTTCATGTTTTTAAATCTTATTACACTATATAGTTTAATTCATCTAATGTATGTTTCAGGTAAGTATGCCTGAAGAAATACCTCAAGGGTCTCAAGCATCACCTATGAGCCAAGAACCAGCGAGGGTAAATTCTGTTTCAATGGTAAATTAAGCTAAATTATATTTTTCATTGTATAGCCATCTAATCAATTTTTTGGTAACTTTCATAAGGAATTAACAAATCTCATAAGCAAGTAGGAAAAAGAAAGTGGTCAATAGTTTGCATCAAGCACAAAATCAGTGGTAAAGTTTTGTATTTTTTTAGATCATTTTTTGGGAATACAATCTTGAGAAAAAATTTGTCACGTTCTGGGATTTTTTTTTGCAGGAACAAATGGGTTATCAAGGGCCAAAAATGCTACACTTTTGGGAAGAAATAGGACATACTAAAAAAGCCTACGATATCAGAAGTTTTGGACAAAATTAAAGAGAGATCTAAGAGAGAGACAACAAAAGTAGTTATGGAATCTTTGATACATCTATTTTGTTGGTGCATGAAATATTTTTGTATAGAATTATGAAGAATATGTGTTCATGTGGATAGTTCATGTGTTAAGAGTTGATTTTTGTGGATTATGGAATTTTTTGTAACAATGCAACAGTGTTGCGTTCAGCTTTGGTACACTGCAAAATTTATATAGGTTTTACTTTTCTGCTATTTCAAATTTCTGAAGGTTCAATTTTATACAATTTTAAAATTTTGAAGTTTTAATTTTCTGCATTTGCATACTACATTTGTACAGGTATAGAATAGAATTATTATTAGGATAGGTTTTGGTTCATTGCAATATTTTTCTACAAGTGACATTCCAAATATACCAGATTTCACAATTGATTTTTAAACATCAATTAGAATATTTAAATATCAAGATGCTACAAACATAATTTCATTAACCAAAGGGAAGGGTTGCTGTAATTTTAATTGGACAAGAGAGGGCAAAATTGTTTTTAAAAAAACAATGGAAAACGAGTTAATTGGACAAAAGAGGGAAAAATTTGAAGGAAGCGGATCGGCCCGGGAAGCGCGGCGGAAGCGCAAATAATCAAAAAACGGCAAAACAAGCGATAATTTACGAAATTAATACCCGATCAAGGGGTGTACCCTTAATCTTTCCCGGGCGTTCGGTGTATTAAATATAACATAGGCCAAGAATAATACGAGAAAAACAGAAATATCAAAAAAGAAAGTTCACCTTTGTAGTTTTCTCATACGGCTACAAGCATGGATCCCCTTTTCAACCCGATTCTTCTCCACGAGGTTTCAACATTGAAACCCTCTAAATCCGTCCACTTTAATCACCGTGGATCTCCCTTTTTCTCGTGCTAGCAAGATAAAGAAAGGGAAGGGAGAAATCAATAACACGTTATTAGTTAACGGCATCGATTTTTCTTCGTTCCTTCTCTGATTCGATGAACCAAAAAAAACGAAGGAGATGAGCATTTTTGAAACCAAGAAGCTGATTGTTAGATTGCAAATTCGTGGGTTAGGGTTTTTGGAGTTAGGAGAGTGTGTTAGTGTTTTGACCTAGTCACAACACCACACTAGATGAGACCTATTTCATCCAAACTCTCTCCTCTTTTTTCCTTGAAACCCTAGCCGTCTTTTTCATCAATAATAGCTGAAAATTTCGTGCACGCACTCCTATAAAAACAACCAACTCTTCCTTTAACTTATACAAAGTCAAAATGGGTCATGGGCTTGGTCTAAAGTGGACTAGGCTCCATAGATTGAGCCCATGTCCAATGGCCCTAAATTAAATCCAATTTAATCTTTAAGTCCATCACTTTAAGTCCTTTAATCCAATTAAAAGACCCAAGCCCATTCTCTCATTTAATTTATGAATCCAATCCATAAATAAAATCAAGCCGATTAAATTAATCCAATTAATTCAAAAGGCTTAAAGCCCAAAATTAACTAATCCAATTAATTAATCTTTGGGAAAATCCAACCTATGGATTTATTTATAAATGATCTAATCATTTATCCTCTCCAAAAAATTAATTTAATCCAATTAAATTAATCTCTTCCTTCCAGAATTAATTCTAAATTAATTCCACATGTCGGTGATTAGAGTGTGACTCTTTAGGTTCACCCTCAACTAGACTTGGACATGTGTTACCAACACAATTAATTAAATCTAATTTAATTAATTATTTCTAATTATCCATAATTATAAATCACCCGTTACCATGGGTGGCCGTCTAGCAACGGTCCACGGCACTAGAGACTAGGTGAATATTGGCATGAACATTTAGGCTCCGAATCCATACAAGTACGATCCTACTGTCAACCGTCTCCTGGCCTTAGTCTAGGGCATGGAATTGGGTGTCGGTTCCCATTCTTGACTAGGAAACTATGCTTAACACTCGAGATGCGTTTACTCTACTGATCTGATCTAGGAAACCTATCCCTGATCGATCAATCGCTTTGGCCAAAGACTTTTAGAGTATAAACCATCTCAAGGTGCATAGGAGAACTTTCTGTCATATAATGACAGGAGACAGATCCTCTCTTGGAATCCACCGTCCTCGCTACATACTTGGAGTGCACTGGATAAAGCTTATGATGACCATGCCTCATGACACAGCCACCGCTCGCCATATCCAAGATACAGTCTTCGTATGCGCGTGATTGCTATGATTCCTCAAGTCAGAGGACTAATTCTCGTACTATCGGAACTGGGAATCCCAGTCATACCGACCAAGCCTTAAGAGGCTTCCATATGACGATTCCTGCGAGTCACTTCAGTCAGTTGACTACCTTCCCAACTAACCCACTAAAACTGCACAGACGACCTACGTCCCTACCGACGAAACACGGCTGCAGTACTTAGTGCAAGTCTCCATAGGATCCTCGATGCCCAATCTCGAGGTCCTCAACTTGAAACGTTCCAGACCGGCCCTTAGGAGTTGGTTTCATAGCTGCCAAACTTATACGCAGCCCAACTCCACGGGTTAACCTTTTGATCCGTGGGCATTTCGTTGTGATATTGAAACCCCATTCAATATCTGTGGTAAGCACAATGAAACATATTGCCATTTGATGAATTCTTACCATATTCATCAATCTAATAATATTTAATAAAGATTGTCGAATGGAAAACAACCAATCCAATTGGCTTTTGGTCACCCATTCCAACAATCTCCCACTTGACCATTAAGCCAATTACCCATATCGCTCAGAACCTTCTGAGCATGAGCAATCTACGATACCGACTTGGTTTCGCGGGTCTACTTTATTTTCTGCTGGATCTATACGGTCCAACCGTGTATTTCCTTTCACCATCGCTGCCTGCAGATGGTTGTTATCTAAGAATTTTCGCGGATCTTGTGATGAGATCTCGGGCCCATACGGCTCTTGCCCTAGCGTTGTCGTTCGCCTCTAAGGCTACAACTGGCTCGGTTGTGCTAGGCACCATATCCATCCAATGGATTTTGTTTTTCGATCCAAACCACTTTCCTAGACTGACTTGTTAAAGTCGCCCCACATTCAATTTTTAAGATGGGGCGTTTGCTTGAAATCCCTCCAAGCCACCATGCCTACCATCAAGTCCAAACGTGATTATACTTTGAGGACTTATCCGTTATTCACATGAGTTTGGAAGCTAGTATCGCTTTAGCCTCCCAGAATTAACTCTCCACAAATCGTGTATCAGACACACTTCTTTAATCCTTATTCAGGAATTAAAGACTGTTCTTGACAATTGGCTATTGCCAATTGGTGTATTTCCAATATACGTTGTGTCATACCCTAAGCATACACAATATCAGGTCCAACACAGCAAACCAACACTTTCGTGTTGTCTTCGGCACAGACGTAGGGAAAGTCCAAGACATCTGAGCTTTCTCATCAGTCAACCATGACTGAGTTTTGAATAGCTCGACCCTAATGTAGGAATCTAATTCCTTTTATGGAGAATTTCGTGTCAACTTTATATGTGTCTTAGTGTTTCTCAAACATATTAACCTCATTCCAAATGGGAAAGACGTTTCTACACTAAACACATTGGAACTCACACCAACTCCCACTGACGTTTCTTAAAGAAATGTGCTCATTTCGTTGCAATGATGATTTTTTATTCATCTCCACTTGCAAGAGATAATCGAAGCGACTCAAAGTCAGTGGGAGTGTCTCACTAGAATAATGATTCTCAAAATTCCACAAATAAGGAGAGAACATTGAAAATGTTCCCCATTGTCTATGTGAGACTAAATGGGTATCCTCCATAATTATTATGTGGATGTTGACGAGTCAAATTTGAGAATTGACTTCATACTTCAAGTGGACAATGGCTTGAGAAATTGATAACCCTAATGACTAAGAACGAAGCTAAGACTATAGGTTGATCTTCTATCTATGTGCAAGATCATTGGAACATGTGGTTTCTAAATGATAAGTACGAAGTGGATAGTTTATAAATGTCAATTGAGAGCGAACTATTTACACCCATTTGAGGGGTGTAGTCTTGAGACATTTTTCATGAAGGTGAGAAATGTTTGAATTCGCCATAGCCACTATCTCCACTTCCATCTAGGTGTGCCGATATGATGATAGTTGACATATCCAAATGAGAACTGGACATGAGGATCAATGTGGATCTTCTAGCTAATTCAAGCAGTGGGGCAGGCACAAGTTTAATGTTTGTAAGCTCCATTCATAACTTGAATTATTATTCAAACAGTGATAACATCGATTCCATCGAGCTATCATTTGATAGGCTTAACAATGATCGAGATGATCACCGAATATGTCGAGATTTTGAGACAATGTAGCTCTCACTTCTATATGGGCGAAAAAGTATGTTGGCTAATATGGAGATATCGCCAAATAGAGTGGTTGTCTTTCACGTAGACTTAAGGAGAAAGGATGATACTTACTTAATGTTCAGATACTAAGGTTATATCCGTATCATAGTATCTTTTATTGATACTCCAATAATGACATTGTTCTTAGCTTAATCAGATGCCTTGAAATTAAAAGAAGAAAAGAAATGCTAATGAGTACTAATTGATTGAAGCACTGTAGAATATTTTTGATGCATAATATGTGCTCAACTAGTCTAGTGCTCAACAATTAGAATGGTGAATAGATAATCAAGATGATCCTTACTGCATATTGTGTGATGCACCTAAGTGATCAATAAGATATCTATGGATGTGATCTAGGATCAAGTGAAGATTATCTGGTCATGATGCATGTTGTGATGCACATATGGGAGACGTAGTATGCTTTAGGCGCCAAGTATTGTTTGAGGACCTAGTATACAAACACCAGATATTATTGATCAGATGTGCGCATAACTAAGTTGTTCTCCAATATGTTATACAGTGGGATGATCGCTTATTCCTTACACTTAGCCTTGGCATATGCAAACGCGTATTAGTGGTAAAGGATCATGTGGAACTTGATTCTTGTGGCTTGTGAGAACATGTGATTAGTACTGAATCGCGAAATGTCACTAGGCCCTTGCTTGGCCCTCTCACACGGGCAATCACCCCAGCGTTGCGATGGCGAGCGGGATGAGACTTAAAAGATCATTTTGCATAAATGAGTCATGCGATTGATCACCTTCGCACTTGAGAAGTGAGGAAGGATTATGGATAATAAATAGTCGCCTTAGCTAGAGGAGCTAAAATGAGATCATATAATTGATCGATTATGAAGTACGTCTGCCCTTCATAAAAGGCCTAATATTGAGCTGTACGTGCAAACCACCAGAAAGCATTAAGAGAGTGACTGTCTGGTAGTGCGCAAGTTAAGCGCTTGTATAGCGACTGGACTTAGGTTTATATGATGTTAAGAGCAGTGACATGCCCAAATTGAGTGGGAGCTCCATCATAACATGTATTCATACTACATGTGCTTTGAGACGACTTCTTATGGAAGTGACTGAATGGTCCCTGCTTCGTCACTGTGTGAGCCTATATTATTTCTTGTACCATTTGGGACTCTGGACCATGTCATGAGGTGTAAGCTTGATGACGCTACCTTAGCATGATATCCAATGGTCATGAGTGATTCGACCTGTCGGAGCATGTCTAGGAAAGCTGTCAAGACTAAACTGATTGGTATGAGAGGCCGATGAAGAACTAAGTTGGTAACACACTTATGTTTGTTCATAGCCCGGGCGACTGTGTTGGAATATGTCCAACTAGTCATTAGCATAGATACTTATTTGAGTAAATTAAGCGTGCTCTATTCATTAAGGGATATAGAGATGCTTGATTAAAGTGCAACCACATAGTTTAGGGTACACAGCGAGTTGTTGAGTTGTAGGGTTATGTTAGTTCGGTGATGACTTAATATAACTCTCCTCATTTTTCCTTATCGCTTGGTCGCACGCCTCATTTCCTGTATTCACGTGTTATGAGTGGGAGATGTAGAAAATTGGGTCCGGTTTTGTGGACCCCATGACCCAATATACATCCATATTTGAGATAGAGTTTGAGTCTCCCAAATATATGTTGGGATAAGGACTCCTCTGGATAAACCCTATCTAGGATACAGTTTGTAGTCCTTCAATCATTTATTGAGATATGGACTCCTCTTAGAGATAAGGTTATGTACACCTATAAATAGGGTACATGGTTGTGATCAAATGAGTACACAATAACAACAACACAGACATAGTTGTGATACAAATGAGGTACTCACAATACTCTCTCCAATTCTCTCTCTCTATTCTTCTCTCTACATTCTTCCTTGGAGCATCAACATAGGCTCATTGGATTTGAGTGTGTAACGTGTGGGTTACTCTAGTAGTAGTCCACCAAGGCGATTAAGGTGTGTTCGTGGTTTGCACAAGATCCAACGTGGGAAGATCTTGGAGGATGGTATGTTCGTGATATAGTCAAGGCATGGGCTCGTAAACGAGGCTGATCCGCATTTGTGGATCGACATGCTTCTGCACTTAAGGTTAATTTGATCCACAATTATGTGCCTATATGACTAACATCTGTGTGCACATATTGTGATTATATTTGTTAAGAGATAATTAATTGTATTATTTATTGTCATTCTCCAACAACAAATTGCGAAAACATCATACCTGCATGCATTCGTCTACTGATTTTCTCCTCTGCATTTATCCAAAGCCAATGATTCCTGCTTTCCAAGTCGAGCCTCAAAAAGTCTTCTCTACTCACTTTCAGTAATCTGAGATGGAAAGTGATTTATATTCAGGATGGATAGAAATATGTCTTAATTAAAAAACAAAAAAAAGAGTCAAATAGCATTCATTATTTTGACATTTGAAAAGAAATAAATAGCATACTTAAATAATAGGCCCTTCTTCTCTATTGCAACAGTTATACTATCTAGAAACAAAGTAAGTTTATCTTGTTTTTCATATTAAAAGCCATCAGAGTACATTTATCTTTTTTATCATATTAAGATGAGGAAGGTGAAGATATCAATTATATGCGGTTAAGGTTCTATTTATCTTCTAATATCCATAAATTATTCTGATTTTCCTTGAAGAAAAATATGGACATTATTGCTTGGAGAGAGAGAGATGATGAGAGAATTGCACTAAATTGCTCACCATCAAAATCGTGTGCGTTGTTTTTTATTTTTGGAGAGACAAGTTATCTTGGGTGATGTGGCCGATCATGGAGAGTCCAGTTTGCACATCTCTCTCTAATTATAGTTTGGGCTCTAGTATATTTGGAGTAGGGCCTGTTCTAATTTGTCCAACAAATAAATCAAGTCTAATTCTTAATCTATAGGATTTATTATTTAATCCAATTAAATAAATATCCAATAGAAAAACCATATGAATATTAAATCTAATTAAATATACACAAATCCAAATAGACCCACTTAGTAAATCCAATTCATTAATCAAACCTAAATAATTAATCAGTCCAACTAATTAATTTTGGCCCATCTCCATTAAATAATGAATCCAATCCATTAATTAAACAAGCCCATCTACTAATTAATTAATGAATCCAGTTCAAGCCATTTTAAATTAATTCAAGTAATTTAAAATGCTAAATCCAAAAGTTTTATTAACCCAATTAATTTAATTCTTGGCTATCCATTCAATGGATTATTCTTTTCTCCATGAATTACTTTAATTCAATTAAATTAATTCATTTTTTTTAGAATTAATTCTAAATTAATTTCATCACTTCGACAATGATTTGTTTGTGACCCTTTAGATTCACCCTCAACTAGACTTCGGCGTGTGTGACTAATTAATTAAATCTAATTTAATTAATTATTTTTTATTATCCCATAACCAGAAATAGCCCATTACCATGGATAGTCGTTTGGCAACGGTCCGTGGCACTAGAGAGTAGGTGATATTAGGCGTGAATATTTAGGCTCCAAATCCATACGAGCACAGTCCTACTGTCAACCATCTCCCGGCCTAAGTCTAGGATATTGAATTGGGCAACGGTTCCCATCCTTGACTAGGCAAATATGTTTAATACTCAAGATGCGTTTACTCTACTGATTCGTTTTAGGAAACCTATCCCTAATCGATCAATCGCTTTGGCCAAAGACTTTTAGAGTCTAAACTATCTCAGATCATATAGGAAAACTGTATGTTATACACTGACAGGGATAGATCTTCTCTTGGAATGCACCGTCATTGCTATATACTCCAACTGCACTAGATAAAACTTATAACAACCATGCCTCACGACACAACCATCGCTCGCCATATCCAAAATATAATCTTTGTCTGCACATCACTGTCATGATTCTTCTGTTAGAATGGGTGACCAAAAGCCAATTAGATTGACTGTTTTCCATTCGACAATCTTTATCAAATAATATTAAATTGATGAATATGTAAGAATTCATCAGATGGCAATATGTTTCCTTGAGCTTACCATTGATATTGAACGGTGTTTGAATGTCACAACGAAATGCCCACGGATCAAAAAGTTAACCCGTAGATTTGGGCTGCGCATAAGTTTGGCAGCTGTGAAACCAACTCGTAAGGGTCGGTCTGGAACATTCCAAGTCGAGGACCTCGAGATTGGGCATCAAGGATCCTATGGAGACTTGCACTAAGTACTACAACCGTGTTTCGTCGGCAGGAGACGTAGGTCGTCTGTGCAGTTTTAGTGGGTTAGTTGGCAAGGTAGTCAACAGACTGAAGTGACTCGCGGGAATCATCATATAGAAACCTCTTAAGGTTTGGTCGGTATGACTGGGATTCCCAATTCCGATAGTACGAGAATTAGTCCTCTGACTTGAGGAATCATGGCAGTCACGTGCATATGAAGATTGTATCTTGGATATGGCGAGCGGTGGCTGTGTCATGAGGCATGCTCATCATAAGCCTTATTCAGTGCACTCGTAGTATGTAGCGAGGACGGTGGATTCCAAGAGAGGATCTGTTCCCTGTCATTATATGAGAGAGAGTTCTCCCATGCACCTCGAGATGGTTTAGACTCTAACAGTCTTTGGCCAAAGTGATTGATCGATTAGGAATATGTTTCCTAGATCGGATCAATAGAATAAACACATCTCGAGTGTTAAACATAGTTGCCTAGTCAAGGATGGGAATCGACACCCAATTCCATGCCCTAGATTAAGGCCAAGAGACGGTTGACAGTAGGACTGTACTCGCATGGATTCGGAGCCTAAATGTTCACGACAACATTCACCTAGTCTCTAGTGCCATGGACTGTTGTTAGGCAGCCACCCATGGTATCGGGCCATTTCCAATTATGGGATAATCAGAAATAATTAATTAAATTAGATTTAATTAATTATATTGGTCACACATGCTCAAGTCTAGCTGAGGGTGAACCTAAAGAGTCACACACATATATAATATATATATATATATATATATGTGTGTGTGTGTGTATAGAGAGAGAGAGAGAGAAACGGAGAGCTGGGGGCGGCCGACAAGGAAGGTAGGAAGGTGGGGGTGGAGGCGGGCGATGGGGAAGGGGGTACAGGCGAGCCGAACTGGAAGGAGGATGGGGGAGGGAGGCGAGCGACCAGGAAAGGGAGAAGGGTTGGGGGGGGTGTACCTGGGAAGGGGATTTTGGTGTTTCTTATTTTAAATTAATTTTTTAAATTAAAATATATATTAATATAAATATTATATATAATATTATTAATAAATATTATATTTAAATATAAAATATATTTATACTTAAAATCAATTAAAATCGCACCTAAGGCGTGTGTAGCACACTACTAGGGCCAAGGGGTAAATTGCTTAATTATTAAAAATACAAGAGGGTAATTTGATACTCTTTTTCTCATAGGGGGATATTTTGCACATCTCGTATATCATAGAGGGGTGGCAGGCATTTTTTCATTTTAGAATATAAAAAATAATTAGTGGGAGCTAATTATAAATATATAGAAAAATTTATTAATAGAGTAAAATGGAGAAAACTAATTATCTTACTTATCTCTATTTTTGTTTAAAATTTTGATTTAAATCTTATTTTACACATAAGAACGGCACGTCAAGACAACTAATTAATAAAAATGACAAAATGAGGAACAACTAATTTATCCTAGATGGTTCATTTGTAATAATAATATAATATTATATGATTAATTAAAATAATTGAGAAGTAATAAATGGAATTAAAAATCAAGGTCAAAATTTTTCATCTAATGCCCAAACTCTAACAAAAGAAAGTCAAGTGTAAATAAAAAATTTTGGAAGAGGGTATTAGTGTAATAATAAATATTATTGGTGAAAAGTATAATTTAATAATTTTAAAGGGTTGTAAGTATAATAAATCCTAAAATTTAATAAATATGACAAGTAATTATAAAGTTAGTGGCTCTATTGGAACCCAATTTGGGAAATTAGTCCATTTTAGCTATAAATCAATGCCCACAACATATGTATTATCCTATTAAATTATTTATTTTAATATTTACAATTAATATAATTTTTAACCTCTTAACTATTTTTTGAACTTAAATTATAATTTATCTTAGTAAACTTCGTCGCTATACTTAAAATAATTACTAAACCCTTCACATTATATTTTAAACTTTGACCAAAATTATATTAAATAAATTTAATCAAAAGTAACATTAAAGAAAAAATAGAGAAACCTCATGTTCTAATGCACTTCCTAAAATCAAAATCCCATCTCACTTACCCCCTCTACTTTTCTTACTCTCTAATGTTTGTTTTAATAAATATATAAAAATAATATTTAAAATTTCTGACCTTTTATGAATTATTCTATTTACAAGCTTAATGAATAAAAATATATTTTACAAAGTACATTATTTATGTTAAATAAAACATGAAAATACATTGTATCATCACCCCAAAAGATAATTATAAACATAAAGAGAAATTTATTACTAGAATAAAATAGAGAAAACTAGTTTATCCATCTTATGTTTATTTCTGTATAAAATTAACAAAAAAAATTATTTATCAACTATCTAGTAATTAACCTCATAATAATTATGAATATATTATCATACTAGTAAATAAATTAGGGATAATTAAACCACATTCAGAGATCTAAAAGAGAGCTAATGGAAATAGCTGACTAACCATTGAATATGAACTAAATTCATTATATTTATAGTTAATTTTCAAAATGACAAAACTAGATGATTCATTCAAAATAATATATAGTATAATATTAAAATTTATATAATTTTTTTTTGCTAAGATCAGCATTTTCTCTCTAATGTCCAAACTCTAACAAAAGAATGACAAGTGAAACAAAGAATAACTCTAACAAAAGAAAGAGAAGTGGAAACAAAGGATCCTGAGAGAGTGTAAGCATATCAATATTTTTCGCAAAATGTGTAATTTTCTACTTTCAAAGGGGTGTAAGTACAATAAATAATATATTATTAAATAATATACTATTAAAGTTATCAATATTAAATGCACACAACATACTAATTATATAAGTGCCCAATTGAAAGGAAGCAGTCAAAACATTCTTTGTCATGTTTCTATATAAACAAAGCTTTTTCACCTCTTTAATTGTTCTTTGAATTCAAATTATAATTTAGTTACATATTTTAATAAATTTCGACCACAAATTAAAATAAATATTTTTTTAAATATACAAATTTAAAGAAAACATATAAAAATAATGAATTATGTTTCAAATTATAATTAATTGTATTTGAGAGAATTTTTGGAAAAATACTTAAGTAGTTGAGCCCTTCAAATTAGCTATATTTGCTTAAAACAAAAATACATTTAGTTTTGGTGAATTCTTCCAATTTCTCCGATTTTTTTTCCTAATATATTGCAGTGTATATTAAAAGATAATTATAAAAAATGAAAACTAATTTATCCATTTCATGGTCTATTTAAATTATAAATGCAATCCCTAAAATATGAGATTCTCTACAATAAATTGTATTGATGATTTATTCTTAAAAAAAGTTCAGTATGATTTTTGAATGGTTCAGTAAAAAATATAAAAAAGGTATAAATAATAAGGGATAATTATTATTAAATAAAATTAACTAATAATTAACCACATAAACAAAATCAATTAATACCAAATAAACAATTGGAACAACTTTCCATATCTACAAATAATTCTATCACTTAAAATACCCAATTTATCAAAATATATTTAACAGAGCATGACCAAAGTTGACTAAAAGAGATAATTAAATAGAGATAATTATTTTGTGCAAAACTTAAATTACATTTGAGAATATATTAGTCAATATTTGAATGGACGAGCCTTAATAAATAGTATTAATATAGAGATATAAGAGTAGAGAACGAGCATTCATGTAAGTGTCACCTTTTAAACGTGATAAACAATATAATTATCCACAAATAAAATTAATAATAGACAGAAACATCACTTTTCAAGCATGATGAGCATTAAAAACCTTCATATGATCACGTCCCCTTAATTTCACAGAACTATTAAAAAGTAATAGATTAAAACAAATTACTAGGAATATTTCGCCACATGCTTTCCCCCAAAAGAAGAAATGCAAGAAAAATGTAATACATCTCAAGTAAAGCCACCAAAGTTTACCCACCTTCCCAAGAGAAAATAATAATAAGAAAATGTAATATATTTTAAGAGTAGAGAAAAATAGCGTGATAAACAATATAATTATCCACAAATAAAATTAATAATAGACAGAAAACATCACTTTTCAAGCATGATGAGGCATTAAAAACCTTCATATGATCACGTCCCCTTAATTTCACAGAACTATTAAAAAGTAATAGATTAAAACAAATTACTAGGAATATTTCGCCACATGCTTTCCCCCAAAAGAAGAAATGCAAGAAAAATGTAATACATCTCAAGTAAAGCCACCAAAGTTTACCCACCTTCCCAAGAGAAAATAATAATAAGAAAATGTAATATATTTTAAGAGTAGAGAAATAGCTTGCCTGGAAGTGTCACCACAAACGACGTAATTATCCACAAATAGAATTAATATATCTATCTATCTATCTATATATATAGAAATGTCACCTTTCAAGCATGATGAGACATATGAAAAACCATCACTTCTCCCTTGATTACACATAACTATTAAAAAGTAACAAATTAAAATGAATTACTATGAATATTTGCCCCCGAGCTTTCCCCCCAAAACACATCAATAGAAAACAAACATCAATTACTCATTTGTCAAGAAAAACTGCAAGTAAAGTGTAATACATTCTACGCAAAGCGGCCAAAAATTTACCGATATTTTTGTATTTTGCAAAAGTACCCTATATTCTTTTTTCATTCTCAAGTTTGCCCTTTATAGTTATTTAGGTGGAGATAAATGCCGCAATTTTTATTATGAATTAATTAAAATTTTATTTTTCAAATGTCCGTTTGACCTTGAGATTAAGGTTGAGTGTTTGTAAAAATTTCTACTTTTTTATAAATGATTTTTGCAGAAAAAGTTAAAAATTATAGCAGAATTAAAAATAGATAATATTTGTAAAAAAGTGAAAAACAAACAAAAGCTAAATAAGATAAATGTTTAGGGAAAAACCACTTGTAAACCAAACATAATATTGAAGATCATTTTTTCTCTATTTGTTAAAAAAGTATTATTTTTGTTTATATTTGCAATTGTTGTTTGTCAATGATACTTATTTTTTCACAAAATATAATAAATGTTATTTCAATTAGTACATTTATATTTAGTTTTTTGAAATATTAATATAAAAAGTGAATGTTTAATTTAATAATGCTTCTACTAAGAAATATAATTATTGATTGATACAAAATAATTAAATTTGCATGATTGCCAAAAAATATTATTTATTAATTAATCTTAGCCATTTAATTTATATTTTTAATGATATAGGAATAATATATTTAGATAATATAGCAAATAAAATATAAGTATCTTGAAATATTTAATATGTGAAAGTGTAAATTTAATTATTCAAGTTATTAAAATTTTAATATCAACTTTATATATGTTATTTTTAAAAAAAACGTTACAAATAGTACAATTGAATTAAGGTTATTATAATGAGGGTAAAACAGCAAAAATCCCTTTTGGCTGAAAAACGTTTTTTTAGCAGTTTTAAAAGTAAAAGTGGGCATTATAAACACCTCAAAAGTACTTTTTTGGAGCTAAAAGTTGAAGAGCGTTTTTCTGAAACTCACGCGAACACTCCATAAATCTCGTTTCGAGTACAAATGCAACTTTTTTTTTTTTTGGCGGTTTGGAAATTTTTTAATAATTAATTTTGAGATTGAATTCCATCAAAATCGTATTTTGATAAAAGTTACACTTTTGTGCTTTTAATCTCACTGCAAGTATTTTTTTATTTAATCACCATCATGCCCATTAAGAGAGTGTTTCCAAAAATTTCTACTTTTAGGGAATTGATTTTTGTAGAGAAAGTTGAAAGATGTAGTAGAATCAAAAGCGAATATTATTTGTAAAAAAAATAAGCAGATAAAAGTTAAATTGGATAGTGTTTGGAGAAAAAACACTTCTAAAATAAACTTAATTGATTAAAGATCGTTTTATCCCTATTAAAAAGATACTATTTTTTGCTTATTGTTTCACTAGTTGTTTGTCAACAATTCATATTTAATATTTGTAAAATATTAAAAAGTATATATTTAATTTAATAATGCTTTGACTAAGTAATATAATTGTGTATTCATACACAATAATTGATCTTGCATGGTTGCAAAAAAGAAAAATTATTAATTAATTAAATAATAATATGTGGATGAAATAATATAATTAGATGATATAGCAAATACGTATAAAAATTTTGAAATAGTAAATACAGTGTAACTTTGATTATTATTAAATATTTAAAAACTCTAATATTAACTTTAAATATACAATTTTAAGAATAAATTAAAAACGATAACGTTGAATTAAATTGTTATAATAAGTGCAGAATAGTAAAAAAATAAAGTTAGATTTATTTACAAAAAAGTCAAATCAACTTGAAGCACCTCTCAAGATGCTTATAACTTTTCGCCTAAAAGCACTTTTCTTAGCCATTTTAGAAGTAAAAGTTGGCATCCCAAACACCTGAAAAGTGATTTTTTTTGGAGCTAAATGCTGAGAAGTGCTTTTATAAAGCGCTCGCAAACACTCCCCAAGTAATTTCATTTAATTCCTTCATTAAGGTCACAATTGATGTTAATTTTGGAATTCAACTACAATTTGCACATGTATAATTAATTAAGAATCCAGGTGTTAAAATAATTATTTCTATAATTAATTATTTTTATAGTAATTCTCTCATAGTCAATTATATTATAAACAATTATGTAATCAACAGGCCAAACTGTGTGTCCATTTCTTTTATAAAATGGCAGATATTATTACACTTAGCAAATTTAGTATGGAGATGCAAGAGTTTAGGTGTAACTTTGGGTCCATTTTCATGGAACTCTGACACAGTTTTTATTTTAGCTGTTTTGCACGAAGTTTGCTTCTATTTCTAACCTACTTGTAATTATTATTACACTTAGCAAATTTACGATTGATATGCAAGGGTTTAGGCCCACCTTTGGGTCAAGTTTCGTAGGATTCTGAACAGTTTTTACTTTAGTTGTTTTGCACAATTTTATTAAAGAAAGTTTTCTTCCCTTTCTTGCCAAGCTGTAGTTATTATTATTTTTAGTAAATTTACCATGGAGATGCAAGAGTTTAGGCGTACCTTCGGGTCATTTTTCATGGGATTATTAGGCAATTTTTATTTTTGCTGTTTTGCACAGTTTTATTAGTGTAAGTTTCCGTCCCTTTCTTACCTACTTGTAGTTATTATTACACGTAGCAAATTTACCATGGAGATGCAAGGGTTTGGGCGTACCTTTTGGTTAAGTTTCGTGGGATTATGAGACAGTTTTTACTTTAACTGTTTTGCATAGTTTTATTAAATAAAGGCTTCCCTTTCTAATATACTTGTAGTTATATTGCATTTAACAAATTTACCATGGAGATGCGGGGTTAAGGCCTACATTTGGATCAAATTTCATGGGATTCTCATACAGATTTTGTTTTTATTTTATTAAAGAAAGTTTGCTTCTCTTTCTTACCTACTTGTAGTTATTATTACACTTAGCAAATTTACCATGGAGATGCAAGGGTTTTAGCCTACCTTTGTGTTAAGTTCCGTGGGATTTCTCGATAGTTTTTATTTTAGTTTTTTTACACGATTTTATTAACGAAAGTTTGCTTACCTATTTTACTAACTTGTAGTTATTATTACACGTAGCAAATTTGTCATGGAGATGAAAGGGTTTACGCGTACCTTTGGGTCAATTTCATAGGATTCTGAGACAGTTTTTATTTAAGATGGTTTGCACAATTTATAAAAGAAAGTTTGTTTCCATTTCTCACCTACTTAGTTATTAATTGACTTAGCAAATTTACCATGGAGATGCAAGTGTTTAGACTTATCTTTTGGATCAACTTTTGGTAAGATTCTAACACAGATTTTATTTTAGCTGTCACGACTTTATTAAAGAAATTTTGCTTCCCTTTCTTACCTACTTGTAGTTATTATTACACTTAGCAAATTGACAATGGAGATACAAGAGTTTAGGCGTACCTTTGGGTCTTGTTTCATGGGATTCTGCGATAATTTTTATTTTAGCTGTTTTGCACGGTTTTATTAAAGAAAGTTTGCTTCCCTTTCTTACCTAATTGTAATTATTATTACACTAAGCAAAATTACCATGGAGATGCAAGGGTTTTAGCCTACCTTTGGGTCAAGTTTCGTGGGATTTGTCCATAATTTTTATTTTAGCTGTTTTGCACGATTTTACTAAGGAAAATTTGCTCAACCATTTTACTACCTTGTAGTTATTATAACATTTAGAAAATTTACCATGGAGATGCAAGGGTTTAGGCCTACCTTTGGGTCAAATATCGTAGGATTCTGAGACTGTTTTATTTAAGATTTTGCACGATTTTATAAAACAAAGTTTGCTTCCATTTCTCACCTACTTCTAGCGATTAATTGACTCAGCAAATTTATCATGGAGATACAAGGGTCTAGGTCTGCCTTTCGATTAATTGACTCAGCAAATTTATCATGGAGATCCAAAGGTACGCCTAAACTCTTGCATCTCCATGGTAAATTTGCTAAGTGTAATAATAACTATAAGTAGGTAAGAAAGGGAAGCAAACTTTCTTTATTAAAATCATGCAAAACAGATAAAATGAAACCTCACTCAGAATCCTACCGAAACTTGATCCAAAGGTAGGCCTAAAACCTTGCATCTCCATAGTAAATTTGCTAAGTCTAATAATAACTAAAAGTAGTTAGAAGTGGAAGCAAACTTTCTTTAATACAATCGTGCAAAAATCTGAAAAAACTGTCTCAGAATTCCACAAAATTTGACCCAAAGGTGGGCCTAAACCCTTATATCTCAATGGTAAATTTACTAGGTGTAATAATAACTACAAGTTAGTAAAATAGGTAAGCAAACTCACTTTAATAAAACCATGCAAAATTGCTAAAATAAAAACTGTCTAGAAATCCCACAAAACATTACCCAAAGGTAAGCCGAAACCCTTGCATCTCTATGGTAAATTTGCTAAGTGTAATAATTAATACAAGTAGGTTACAAAGGAAAGCAAACTTTCTTTAATAAAACCGTGCAACACAATTAAAATAAAAACAGTCTCAGAATTCCACGAAATTTGACCCAAAGATGGGCCTAAACCCTTGCATCTCCATGGAAAATTTGCTAAGTGTAACAATAACTATAAATAGGTAAGTAAGGGAAGCAAACATTCTTTTAATAAATCGTGCAAAATAGCTAAAATAAAAATTGTCTCAAAATCCCATTAAACTTGACCCAAAGGTACGCCTAAACCCTTGCATCTCCATTGTAAATTTGATAAGTCTAATAAGAACTAAATGTAGGTGAGAAATGGAAGCAAACTTTCTTAAATAAAATCATGCAAAATCTCTAAAATAAGAACTGTCTCAGAATCCCACGAAACTTGACCCAACGGTAGGCCTAAACCCTTGCATATCAATGGTAAATTTCTAAGTGTAATAATTACTACAAGTAGGTCAGAAATGGAAGCAAACTTTCTTTAATAAAACCGTGCAACACAGCTAGAATAAAAACTGTCTCAGAATCCTACGAAATTTTACCCAAAGGTGGGCCTAACCCTTGCATCTCCATGGTAAATTTGCCAAGTGTAATAATAACTACAAGCAGGTTAGAAAGGAAAGCAAACTTTTTTTAATAAAACCGTGCAAAATAACTAAAATAAAAACTATCTAAGAATCCTATGAAACTTGACCGAAAGGTACGCCTAAACCCTTGTATATCCATGGTAAATTTGCTAGGTGTAATAATAACTACCAGTTAGTAAAATAGGTAATCAAACTCACTTTAACAAAACCGTGCAAAAAAACTAAAATAAAAACTGTGTAGAAATCCAACAAAACTTGATCCAAAGGTAGGCCGAAACACTTGCATCTCCATGGTAAAATTGCAAAGTCTAATAATTACTACAAGTAGGTTAGAAAGGGAATCAAACTTTCTTTAATAAACCGTGCAACACAACTAAAATAAAAGCTGTCTCAAAATCCCACAAAAGACCCTAAGGTAGGCCTAATCCCTTGCTTAACAATGGTAAATTTGTTAAATGTTATAATAATAAAAGTAGGTTAGAAAAGGCAGTAAACTTTCTTTAATAAAATCGTGCAAAATAGTTAAACTAAAAATTATCTCAGAATCCCATTAAATTTACCCAAAGGTACGCCTAAACCCTTCCGTCTCCATTGTAAATTTGTTAAGTCTAATAATCACTAAAAGTAGGTGAGAAATGGAAGCAAACTTTCTTAAATAAAACCGTGCAAAACCTCTAAAATAAAAATTTAGAATTTGAATTTGTCAAAGGTAGCCAAAAAGTGGTAAAAATTTGCTAATCAAGAGTAAGTTAGAAAAGGAAGCAAACTTTGTGCAAAATAGCTAAAATAAAATTTTTCTCAGAAGCCCACGAAACTTGACCCAAAGGTACGTCTAAACTTTTGCATCTCCATGGTAAATTTTGTTTAAAGTAATAATAACTACAGATAGGTAAGAAAGGGATGCCAAACTTTCTTCAATAAAATCGTGCAAAACAGCTGAAATAAATACTGTCTCAGAATCCCAGAAAAATGAAGCTTGATCCAAAGGTAGGCTTAAAACCTTGCATCTCCATTGTAAATTTGTTAAGTCTAATAATAACTAAAAGTGGATTAGAAGTGGAAGCAAACTTTCTTTAATAAAACAATGCAAAACATCTAAAATATGACCCAAAGGTAGGCCTATACGATTACATCTCCAAGGTAAATTTACTAAGTATAATAATAACTATAAGTAGGTTAGAAAGAGAAGCAAACTTTCTTTAATCAGACGTGCAAAACAACTTAAATAAAAACTATCTCAGAATCCCATGAAACTAGACCGAAAGGTATGCCTAAACCCTTACATCTACATCGTAAATATGCTTTAATAAAACCGTGCGAAATGGCTAAAATAAGAACTGTTTCAGAATCCCATGAAACTTGACCCAAAGGTAGGCCTAAAACCTTGCATCTCCATGGTAACTATGTTAAGTGAAATAATAATACAAGTTAGTAAGATAGGTGATCAAACTTGCTTCAATAAAACTGTGCAAAACAGTTAAAATAAAAATGTCTAAGAATCTAACGAAACTTGACCCAAATGTAGGCCTAAACCCTTTCATCTGCATGGTAAATTTGTCAAGTGTAATAATAACAACAAGTAGGTTAGAAAAGGGAAGCTAATGTTCTTTAATAAAACCGTGCAAAACAGCTAAATTAAAACCATCTCAGAATCCCATGAAATTTGACCTAAAGGTATGCCTAAACTCATGCATCTCCATAGTAAATTTGCTAAGTGTAATAATAACTACAAGTTAGTAAGATGGGCAAGCACACTTTCTTTAATAATACTGTGCAAAACAACTAAAATAAAAACTATCTCAGAATCCTACGGAACTTGACCTAAAGGTAGGCCTAAACCTTTACTTCTCGATGGTAAATTTGCTACGTGTAATAATAATTACATGTATGTTAGAAAGTGAATC
Organism: Sesamum angolense; assembly: GCA_034509725.1. Taxonomy (NCBI): domain Eukaryota; kingdom Viridiplantae; phylum Streptophyta; class Magnoliopsida; order Lamiales; family Pedaliaceae; genus Sesamum; species Sesamum angolense. The sequence goes on from JACGWL010000013.1 coordinate 10,528,700, forward strand.
CAACTTTCTTTAATAAAATCGTGCAAAACATCTAAAATAGAAACTGTCTCAGAATCCCACGAAACTTGACCCAAAGGTAGGCCTAAACCCTTGCATATCAAAGGTAAATTTGCTAAGTCTAATAATAAATAAAAGTAGGTGAGAAATGGAAACAAACTTTCTTTAATAAAACCATGCAAAATATCTAAAATAAAAATTGTTTTAGAATCCCACGAAATATGACCTAAAGGTAGAACTAAATCATTGCATCTCCATAGTAAATTCGCTAAGTGTAATAACAACTACAAGTAGTAGGTAAGGGAAGCAAGCTTTCATTAATAAAACTGTGCAAACAACTAAAATAAAAACTATCCTAGAATCCAATGAAACTTAACCAAAGGTAGGCCTAAACCCTTGCATCTCCAAGAAAAATTTGCTAAGTCTAATTATAATTAAAAGTAGTAAGAAAATGGAAGCAAACACTCTTTAATAAGATTGTGCAAAACAACTAAAATAAAAATATCTAAGAATACCATGAAACTTGACCCAATGTAGGCCTAAAAACCCTTGCATCCCATGGTACATTTGTCAAGTGCAATAATAACTACAAGTTTGTAAGATAGGTAAGCAAACTTTCTTTAATAAAACCGTGCGAAACAATTAAAATAAAAACTGTCTCAGAATTCCAGGAAAATTGACCAAAGTTACGCCTAAACGCTTGCATCTGCAAGGTAAATTTGCTAAGTCTATTAATAAGTAAAAGTAGGTGAGAAGTGGAAGCAAACTCTCTTTAATAAAAAAGTGCAAAATATCTAAAATAATAACTGTATGAGAATCCCACGAAATTTGACCCAAAGGTAGTCCTAAACCCTTGCATCTACATGGTATATCCGCTAAGTGCAATAATAACTAGAAGAAAGGGAAGCAAGCTTTCTTCAATAAAATCGTGCAAAACAGCTAAAATAAAACTATCTCAGAAGGTAGGCCTACTCTTTCGCATCTCTATGGTAAATTTTCTCTGTGTAATAACAACTACAAATAGCTAAGAAAGGGAAACAAACTTTCTTTAATAAACCGTGCAAAACAACTAAAATAAAAACTGTCTCAAAATCCCATTAAACTTGCCCCAAAGGTAAATTTGCTAAGTGTAATAATTACTAAAATAAAACTGTGCAGAACAACTAAAATAAAATATGTCCCAGAACCCCACGAAACATAACCCAAAGGTAAGCCTAATACCCCTTGCATTTCCATGGTAAATTTGCTAAGTGTAATAATAACTATAAGTAGGTTAGAAAGGGAAGCAAACTTTCTTTAATAAAACCGTGAGAAACTGCTAAAATAAAAACTATCTCAGAATCCCACAAAACTTGACCTAAAGGTAGGCCTAAAACCTTACTTCTCGATGGTAAATTTGCTAAGTGTAATAATAATTACAGGTATGTTAGAACGTGAAGCAAACTTTCTTTAATAAAACCGTGCAAACAGCTAAAATAGAAACTGTCTTAGAATTCCATGAAACTTGATCCAAAGGTATGCCTAAACCCTTGCATCTCCATGGCAAATCTACTAAGTGAAATAATAACTACGAGTAGGTTAGAAAGTGAAGCAAACTTTCTTCAATAAAACCGTACAAAACAGCTAAAATAAAAACTGTCTCAGATTTTCATTAAACATTACCCAAAGGTGCGCCTAAACCCTTGTATCTCCATGGTATTTTCACTAAGTGTAATAATAACTATAAATAGGTAAGAAAGGGAAGCAAACTTTTTTTTAATAAATCGTGCAAAAACAACTAAAATCAAATGGGTTCCATAATCCAATGAAACGTAACCCAAACGTAGGCTTAAACCTTTGCATCTCCATGGTAAATTTGTTAAGTCTCATAATAAGTAAAAGTAGGTGACAAATGGAAGCAAACTTTCTTTAATAAACCGTGCAAAACATCTAAAATAGAAACTGTCTCAGAATCCCATGAAATTTGACCCAAAGGTAGGACTAAACCCGTGCTCTCCATGGTAAATTCTCTCAGTATAATAATAACTACAAGTTTGTAAGAAAAGGAAGCAAGCTTTCTTAATAAAATGTGTAAAACAGCTAAAATAAAAATTATCTATGAATCCAACGAAACGTAACCCAAAGGTAGACCTAAACCGTTGCATCTCCATGGTAAATTTGTTAAATGGATTAATAACTACAAGTTAGTAAGATAGGTAAGCAAACTTTCTTTAAAAAACCATGCAAAACAGCTAAAATAACAATGTCTAAGATTCTGACGAACCTTGAACCAAAGGTAGGCCTAAACCTTTGCATCTGCATGATAAATTTTTCAAGTGCAATAATAACCACAAGTAGGTTAGAAAGGGAAGCAAACATTCTTTCATAAAACCGTGCAAAACAACTAAAATAAAAATGTCTAAGAATCCCACGAACCTTGACCCAAAGGTAAGCCTAAACCTTTGCATCTGCATAGTAAATTTGTCAAGTATAATAATAACAAGTAGGTTAGAAAGGGAAGCAAACATTCTTTAATAAAACCGTGCAAAACAACTAAAATAAAAACTATCTCAGAATCCCAAAAAATTTGACACAAAGGTACGCCTAAACCCTTGCATCTCCATGGTAAATTCGCTAAGTGTAATAATAACTATAAGTTAGTAAGATAGGCAAGCAATCTTTCTTTGATAAAACCGTGTAAAATAGCTAAAATATAAACTCTTAGAATCACACGAAATTTGACCCAAAGTTAGTCATAAACCCTTTGTATCCCCATGGTAAATTCGATAAGTTTAATAATAACTACAAGTAGGTAAGATAGGTAAGCAACATTTCTTTAATAGAACTGTGCAAAACATCTAAATAAAAGTATCTATGAATCCCACGAACTTGACACAAAGGTAGGTCTACACCTTTGCATTTCCATGGTAATTTGTCAAGTGTGATACTAACTATATGTTTGTAAGATAGTAAGCAAACTTTCTTCAATAAAACCATGCAAAATACTTAAAAGCAAAAACTATCTCAGAATCCCACGAAACTAGACCCAATGCTACGCCTAAACCCTTGGATCTCCATGGTAAATTTGCTCAGTCTATTAATAAGTAAAATTAGGTGAGAAATGGAAGCAAACTCTCTTTAATAAAAAAAAAACTGCAAAACATCTAAAATAATATATGTATGAGAATCCCACGAAATTTGATCAAAAGATAGTCCTAAACCCTTGCATCTGCATGGTATATCCGCTAAGTGTAATAATAACTACAAGAAAGGGAAGCAAGATTTCTTCAATAAAACCGTGCAAAACAACTTAAATAAAAACTATCTTAGAAGGTAGGCCTAAACTTTTTTGCATCTCTATGGTAAATTTTCTAAGTGTAATAACAACTACAAATAGGTAAGAAAGGTAAGCAACTTTCTTTAACAAACCGTGCAAAACAGTTAAAATAAAAACTGTCTCAGAATCCTATGAAACTTGCCCCAAAGGAAAGTCTAAACCCTGTATCTCCATGGTAAATTTGCTAAGTGTAATAATTACTAAAATAAAACTGTGTAGAACAACTAAAATAAAATATGTCCCAGAACCTCACGAAACCTGACCAAAAGGTAAGCCTAAAGCCCCTTGCATTTCCATGGTATATTTGCTAAGTGTAATTATAACTACAAGTAGGTTAGAAAGGGAAGCAAACTTTCTTTAATAAAACCGTGCGAATCTGGTAAAATAAAAACTGTCTCGAATCCCACGAAACTTGACCTAAAGGTAGCCTAACCCATACTTCTCGATGGTAAATTTGCTAAGTGTAATAATAATTACAAGTATGTTAGAAAAGTGAAGCAAACTTTCTTTAATAAAATCGTGCAAAACTAAAATAAAACTGTCTCGAATCCACAAAACTTGACCCAAAGGTATGCATAAACCTTGCATCTCCTTGGCAAATTACTAAGTGAAATAATAACTACTAGTAGGTTAGAAAGGGAAGCAAACTTTCTTTAATAAAATCGTGCAAAACAGTTAAAATAAAAAAACTGTCTCAGATTCACATTAAACTTTACCCAAAGGTACGCCAAAACCCTTGCATCGCCATGGTATTTTCACTAAGAGTAATAATAAATACAAATAGGTAAGAAAGGGAAGCAAACTTTCTTTAATAAAATCGTGCAAAACAACTAAAATAAAATAGGTTCCAGAATCCAACAAAACGTGACCCAAAAGTAGGCCTAAACCTTTGCATCTCCATGGTAAATTTGCTAATTCTCAAAATAACTAAAATTAGGTGAGAAATGAAAGCAAACTTTCTTTACTAAAGCCATGCAAAAAATCTAAAAGAAAATCTGTCTCAGAATCCCATGAAATTTTACCCAAAGGTAGGCCTAAACCCTTGCCTCTCCATGGTAAATTTTCTAAGTATAATAATAACTGCAAGTAGGTAAGAAAAGAAAGCAAGCTTTCTTCAATAAAACGTGCAATATAGCTAAAATAAAAATTATCTAAGAATCCAATGAAACTTAACCCAGAGGTAGGCCTAAACCCTTGCATCTCCATGGTAAATTTGTTATGGAATAATAACTACAAGTTAGTAAGATAGGTAAGCAAATTTCTTTAATAAAACCATGCAAAATAGCTAAAATAAAAATGTCTAAGAATCCCAAGAACCTTGTCCCAAAGGTAGGCCTAAACCCTTGCATCTGCAGAGTAAATTTATCAAGTGTAATAATAACAACAAGTAGGTTAGAAAGGGGAGCAAACAATCTTTAATAAAACCGTGCACAACTGCTAAAATAAAAACTGTCTCAGAATCCCATGAAATTTGATCCAAAGTACGCCTAAACCCTTGCATCTCCATGATAAATTTACTAAGTGTAATAATAAATATAAGTTAGTAAGATAGGCAATCAATCTTTCTTTGATAAAACCGTACAAAATAGCTAAAATATAAACTCTTAGTATCCCACGAAACAAGATGATGGTCGGCCTAAATCCTTGCATCTTCTTGGTAAATTTCCTAAGTCTAATAACTAAAACTAGGTGAGAAAAGGAAGCAAACTTTCCTTAATAAAACCATGCAAAACATCTCAAAGAAAAGCTGTCTCAGAATTACACGAAATTTGACCCAAAGTTACGCTTAAACCCTTGCATCCCCATGGTGAATTTGACAAGTTTAATAATAACTACAAGTAGGTAAAATAGATAAACAACATTTCTTTAATAAAACTATGCAAAACTGGTAAAACAAAAATATCTAAGAATCCCACGAACTTGAGCTAAAGGTAGGTCTAAACCTTTGCATTTCCATGGCAAATTTGTCAAGTGTAATAATAACTACAAGTTTGTAAGATAGTAAGCAAACTTTCTTTAATAAAACCGTGCAAAATAGCTAAAACAAAAACTATCTCCGAATCCCACAAAACTAGACCCAAAGGTACGCCTAAACCCTTGCATCTCCATGGTAAATTTGTTAAGTCTATTAATAACTAAAAGTAGGTGAGAAATGAAGCAAACTCTCTTTAATAAAAAAAAGTACAAAACATCTAAAATAATAACTATCTGAGAATCCCACGAAATTTGACCCAAAGGTAGTCCTAAACCCTTGCATCTGCATGGTATATCCGCTAAGTGTAATAATAACTACAAGAAAGGGAAGCAAGCTTTCTTCAATAAAACCGTGCAAGTAAGTTAAAGTAAAAATTGTCTCAGAAGGTAGGCCTAAACTTGGGCATCTCTATGGAAAATTTTCTAAGTGTAACAACAACTACAAATTAGAAAGAATGGGAAGCAAACTTTCTTTAATAAACCGTGCAAAGCAGCTAAAATAAAATTGTCTCAGAATCCCATGAAACTTGCCCCAAAGGTAGGTCTAAACCCTTGTATCTCCAGGGTAAATTTGCTAACTGTAATAATTACTAAAATAAAACTGTGCAGAACAACTAAAATAAAATATGTCCCGAAACCCCACGAAACTTGACCCAAACGTAATCCTAAAGCCCCTTGCATCTCCATGGTAAATTTGCTAAGTGTAATAATAATTACATGTAGGTTAGAAAGGGAAACAAAGTTTCTTTAATAAAACAGTGCGAAACTGCTAAAATAAATACTGTTTCAGAATCCCATGAAACTTGACCTAAAGGTAGGCCTAAATCCTTACTTCTCGAGGGTAAATTTGCTAAGTGTAATAACAATTACAAGTATTTTAGAAAAGTGAAGCAAACTTTCTTTGATAAAACCGTGCGAAACGGCTACAATAGTAATTGTCTCAAAATCGCACAAAACTTGACCCTAAGGTATGCCAAAACCCTTGCATCTCCATGGCAAATCTACTAAGTGAAATAATAACTACGAGTAGGTTAGAAAGGGAAGCAAACTTTCTTTAATAAAACCATGCAAAACAGCTAAATAAAAACTGTCTCAGCTTTGCATTAAACTTTAACCAAAGGTATGCCAAAATCCTTGCATCGCCATGGTATTTTCATTAAGTGTAATAATAACTACAAATAGGTAAGAAAGGGAAGCAAACTTTTTTTAATAAAATCGTGCAAAACAGCTAAAATAAAATGGGTTCCAGAATCCAATGAAACGTGATTCAAAAGTAGGCCTAAACCTTTGCATCTCCATGGTAAATTTGCTAAGTCTCAAAATAACTAAAATTAGGTGAGAAATGGAAGCAAACTTTCTTTACTAAAACCGTGCAGAACATCTAAAATAAAATTGTCTCAGAATCACATGAAATTTGACCCAAAGGTAGGCCTAAACCCTTGCCTCTCCATGGTAAATTCTCTATGTACAATAATAACAACAAGTACGTAAGAAAAGGAAGAAAGCTTCCTTTAATAAAAAGTGCAAAATAGCTAAAATAAAAATTATCTAAGAATCCAACGAAACTTAACCAAAGGTAGGCCTAAATTCATGCAAGCAAACTTTCTTTAATAAAACCATGCAAAACAACTAAAATAACAATGTCTAAGAATCCATGAACCTTGACCCGAAGGTAGGACTAAACCCTTTAATCTGCATGGTCAATTTTTCAAGTGTAATATAACCACAAGTAGGTTAGAAAGGGAAGCAAAAATTCTTTAATAAAACCGTGCAAAACAGCTAAAATAAAAATATCGAAGAATCCCAAGAACCTTGACCCAAAGGTAGGCCAAAATCCTTGCATCTGCGTGGTAAATTTGCCAAGTGTAATAATAACAAGTATGTTAGAAAGGGAAGCAAACATTCTTTAATAAAACTTGCAAAACAGCTAAACTAAAAAGTATCTAAGAATGCAACGAAACTTAACCAAAGGTAGGCCTAAACCCTTGCATCTCCATGGTAAATTTGCTAAGTCTAATAATAACTAAAAATAGGTGAGAAATGGAAGCAAACTTTCTTTAATAAAACTATGCAAAAACATCTCAAATAAAAACTGTCTCAAAATGACACGAAATTTGACCTAAAGTTAGGCTGAAACCCTTGCATCGCCATGGTAATTCGATAAGTTTAACAATAACTACAAGTAGGTAAGATAGGTAAGCAAACTTTCTTTAATAAAACCATGCAAAATAGCTAAAAAAAAATGTCTAAGTATCCCACAAAACTTGACCCAAAGGTAGGTCTAAACCTTTGTAGTTCTATGATAAATTTGTCAATTGTAATAATAACTACAAGTTTGTAAGATAGGTAAGCAAACTTTTTAATAAAACCGTGCAAAACAGCTAAAACAAAAACTATCTCAGAATCCCAAGAAACTGGACCCAAAGGTACGCCTAAACCCTTGCATCTCCGTAGTACATTTGGTACGTCTATTAATAACTAAAAGTAGGTGAGAATTGGAAGTAAACTTTCTTTAAAAAAACAGCGCAAAACATCAAAAATAATAACTGTTTGAGAATCCCACGAAATTTGACCCAAAGGTAGTCCTAAACCCTTACATCTCCAATGTATATCCGCTAAGTGTAATAATAACTACAAGGTAAGAAGGGAAGCAAGCTTTCTTCAATAAAATCGTGCAAAATCGCTAAAATAAAAACTATCCTAGAAGGTAGGAAAACTTTTGTATCTATATGGTAAATTTTCTGAGTGTAATAACAAGTACAAATTGGTAAGAAAGGGAAGCAAACTTTCTTTAATAAACCGTGCAAAATCGCTAGAATAAAAACTGTCTCAGAATCACATGAAACTTGCCCCAAAGGTAGGTCTAAACCCTTTATCTCAATGGTAAATTTGCTAAGTGTAATAATTATAAAAAGTACGTAAGAAGCAGAAGCAAATTTTCTTTAATAAAACTATGCAGAGCAAAAAAAATAAAAGGTAAGCCAAGGTAGCCTTAACCCCTTGCATCTCCATGGTAAATTTGCTACGTGTAATAATAACTACAAGTAGGTTAGAAAGAGAAGCAAACTTTTTTAATAAAACCGTGCGAAATAACTAAAATAAAAACTGTCTCAGAATCCACGAAACTTGATCTAAAGGTAGGCCTAAACCCTTACTTCTCCATGGTAAATTTTCTAACAGTGATAATTATTACAAGTATGTTAGAAAGTGAAGCAAACTTTTTATTAAAATCGTGCAAAATAGCTAAAATAGAAACTGTCTCAAAATCCCACGAAACTTGACCCAAAGGAATGCCTAAACCCTTGCATCTCAATGGCAGATCTACTAAGTGAAATAATAACTACGAGTAGATCAGAAAGGGAAGCAAACTTTCTTTAATAAAACTCTGCAAAACAGCTAAAATAAAATCTGTCTCAGAATCCAATGAAACATGACCCAAAGGTAGGCCTAAACCCTTGCATCTACATGGTAAATTTGCTGAGTGAAATAATAACTGGAATTTCATAAAATAAGCAAGAAAACTTTTTTTAATAAAATTATGCAAAACAACTCAAATAAAAAAATCTCAGAACCCCACTAAATTTGGCCCAAAGCTACGGCTAAACCCTTGCAACTCCATGGTAAATTTGCTAAGTGTAATAATAACTAAAATATGAACTACATTAGAATTCCCCGACATTTGACCCAAAGGTAGGCTTGACCCCTTGCATCTCCATGGTAAATTTGTTAAGTGGAATAATAACTACAAGTTAGTAAAATAGGTAAGCAAACTTTCTTTAGTAAAATCGTGCAAAACAGTTAAAATAAAAACTGTCTCAGAATCCCGTAAAACTTGACCCATTGGTATGCCTAAACCAGTGTTCTGAAACCCGGACCGTTCATCGAACTGGAAAATTAAGTGGGTTACGAGTCACTGGTTCAACCGTCGGGTCAACCGTGGGCGAACCAGTGACGTCATATTTATGTCATAAATAATTATTAATATTTTAAAAATAACATTAAATAATAAATAATATTAATATACTTCACAATCTATCTTTTTTTTTGGAAAAAAAAATATTGTTTTTCTTTGACATTAATAGTTCAATAAATATACATATCATAAAATAAATTTATAAAGATTAAATACAAGAAATAATATCATACATTTTCAAATTTAACAAAAAATTAGATATACTAAATTATCATAAATAATATAACAGAAATAGCAAAATTGAATTGAGAAGAGAAATCAGGATTTTATATTTAGAAATAACATAAAATAGTTAAAATTAATAGAAATTATCCCAATTTAATAGAAATAATGCATATTTTTTAAAAATAATCTATTATCATTTCAGAAATAACATAAAATTAGGGTATTTGGCAAAAATAATACACATTTTAGAAGAAAAATTAAAAATTTTATCATGTATTTATACTTGATAGTTGACCCGACTGGTTCAATCAACCCAGTACCGGGTCAACCGGTTCACCGGTTGAACCACTGGGTCAAACGGTTTTCACAAAAAAAAGCGGTTTTTGGACTCCCCGATTTTTTGGTTTCAACCGGCCCGTTTTTTAGGCTGGGTGGCGGTTCGGGCGGTCCAACCGTCCGGGCTGGGCTGGGTTTTAAAACATTGGCCTAAACCCTTGCATTTCAATTATAAATTTGCTAAGTGTAATAATAACTACAAGAAAGGGAATCAATCTTTCTTTATTAAAACCCTCCAAAATATCTAAAATAAAACCCGTATCAAAATCCCACGAAACTTGACCCAAAGATAGGCATAAACCCTTGCACCACCATTGTAAATTTGCTAAATCTAATAATAACTAAAAGTAGGTGAGAAATGGATGCAAACTTACTTTAATAAAATCATGGAAAACATTTAAAATAAAAATTGTCTAAGAATCTCACGAAATTTGACCCAAAGGTAGGCCTAAACCCTTGCATCTCAATGGTAAATTTTCTAATTGACATAATAACTACAAGTAGGTTAGAAAGGGAAACAAACCTATTTTAATAAAACCGTGCAAAATAACTAAAATCAAAATCTGTCTCAGAATTGCACAAAACTTGGTCCAAAGGTAAGCGTAAACACTTGCATCATCATGGTAAATTTGCTAAGTCTAATAATAATTATAAGTAGGTTAGAAATGAAAGCAAGCTTTCTTTAATTAAACCGTGCAAAACATCTATAACAAACTGTCTCAGAATCCTATGAAATTTGACTCAAAGGTAGGCCCACACCCTTGCATCTCCATGAAAAATTCGCTAAGTATAATAATAACTACAAGTAGGTTAGAAAGGGAAGCAAACTTTCTTAAATAAAACCGTGCAAATAAGCTAAAATAAAAACTATTTCCAAATCCCATGATACTTGACCAAAGGTAGGTCTAAACCTTTGCATCTCCATGGTAAATTTGCAATGTGTAAAAATTACTACAAGTTGGTTAGAAAGGGAAGCAAACTTTCTTTAATAAAATCGTGCAAAACAGCTAAATAAAAACTGTCTTAGAATCCCACAAAACCTGACCCGAAGGTACGCCTAGACCCTTGCATCTCGATGGTAAATTTGCTAAATATAATAATAACTACAAGTAGGTAAGAAAGGGATGCAAACTTTCTTTAATAAAACCGTGCAGAACAGCTAAAAAAAAACTGTTTCAGAATCCCACAATACTTGACCAAAAGGTAGGTCTAAACCCTTGCATGTCCATGATAAATTTGCTGTGTAATAAACACTACAAGTAGGTAAGAAAGGGAATCAAACTTTCTTAAAACCGTGCAAAACAACTAAAATAAAAACTATTTCTGAATTCCAAGAAACTTGACCCAAAGGTAGGTCAAAACCCTTGCATCACCATGGTAAATTTGCTAAGTGTAATAATTACTACAAGTAGGTAAGAAAGGAAAACAAACTTTCTTTAATAAAATCATATAAAACTGCTAAAATAAAATTTGTCTCAAAATCCCATTAAACATGACATAAAGGTACACATAAACCTTTCATCTCCATGGCAAATCTGCTAAGTGTAATAATAACTATGATTAGGTTAGAAAGCGAAAAAAACTTTCTTTAATAAAATCATGCAAAACAGCTAAACAAAATATGTCTCAGAATCCCATAAAACTTGATCCAATGGTAAGCGTAAACTCTTGCCTCTCCGTCCTAAATTTGCAAAGTCTAATAATAACTAAAATTAGGTGAGAAATGGAAGCAAACTTTCTTTAATAAAACTATGCAAAGCATCTAAAATAAAAGCTGTCTCAGAATCCATGAAATTTGACCTAAAGGTAGGCCTAAACCCTTGCATCTCTATGATAAATTTGCTATGTGTAATGATAAGTACAGGTAGGTAGAAAGGGGATCAAACTTTCTTTGATAAAACAGTGTAAAACAGCTAGAATAAAATTTGTCTCACTATCCCAAATAACTTGACCCAAAGGTGGCGTAAACACTTGCATCATCATGGTAAATTTGCTAAGTCTAATAGTAACTATAAGTAGGCAAGAAACGAAAGGTGGGCCCACACCCTTGCATCTCCATGGTAAATTCGCTAAGTATAATAATAACTACAAGTAGGTAGTAAAGGGAAGCGAAGTTTTTCGATAGAATCATGGAAAACAGAAAAAATAAAAATTGTCTCAAAATCCCACGAAACTTGACCCAAAGGTAGGCCTAAACCCTTGCATCTCTATGGTAAATTTGCTAAGTCTAAAATAAAAAAAAGTTGGTGAGAAACGGAAGCAACCTTTCTTCGATAAAATCGTGCAAAACATTTAAATAAAAACTGTCTCAAAATCCCAAGAAATTTGACCCAAAGGTAGGCCTAAACCTTTGTATCTTCATGATAAATTCTGTAAGCGTAATAATAACTACACGTAGGTTAGAAAGGGAAGCAAACTATCTTTAATAAAACCGTGCAAAATTGCTAAAATATAAACTGTCTTAGAATACAACGTAACTTGACCCAATGGTAGGCGTAAACCGTTGCATCTCTATTGTAAATTTGCTAAGTGTAATAATAATTTCAAATAGGTAAGAATGGGAAACAAACTTCCTTTAATAAAATCATGCAAAACATCTAATATAAAAGCTTTCTCAGAGTCCAACGAAACTTTACCAAACGGTAGGCCTAAACCCTTGCATCTCCATGGTAATTTGTTAAGTGAAATATTAACTACAAGGTAGAATGATAGGTAAGCAAACTTTCTTTAATAAAATCATGCAAAATAGCTAAAATAAAAACTGTCTCAGAATCCAACGAAACTTGACCCGAAGTTAGACCTAAACCCTTGCATCTCTATGGTAAATTTTCTTTAATAACTAAAAAAGTAAGTGAGAAATGGAAGTAACTTTCTTTAATAAAACCATGCAAAACATCTAAAATAAAAATTGTCTCGAATCTGAAAAACTTACCCAAAGGTAGGCTTAACCCTGCATATGGTAAATTTGCTAAGTGAAATAATAACTACAAGTAGTAAGAAAGGGAAGCAAACTTTCTTTAATAAAACCGTGCAAACAACTAAAATAAAAATTATCTCGAATTCAACGAAACTTGGCCCAAAGTAGGTCTAAACCTTTTCATCTCCATGAAAAATTTGCTAAGTGAAAATAGGTAAGCAAACTTTCTTTAATAAAATTGTGCAAAACAACTAAAAATAAAAGCTGTCTAAGAATCCCAATAAATTTGACCCAAAGGTAGGCCTAAACCTTATATCTCCATGGTAAATTTTCTAAGTGTAATATTAACTACAAGTAGGTTAGAAAGGGAAGCAAACCTTCTCTACTAAAACCGTGCAAAACAGCAAAAATAAAAACTGCCTCAAAATCCCACGAAAACTTGACACAAAGGGACGCCAAAACCCATGCATCTCCATTGTAAATTTGCTAAGTGAAATAATAACTACAAAATTTTGTTTAGTAAAACCGTGCAAAACGGGTAATATAAAATCTGTCAAAGAATCCCACAAAACTTGACCCAAAGGTATGCCTAAACCCTTGGATTATCATGGTAAACTTGCTAAGTCTAATAATGACTAAAATTAGGTAAAAAATGGAAGTAAACTTTCTTTCAAAAAACCATGCAAAATCTCCCAAACAAAAACTATCTTAGAATCCCACGAAACTTGACCCAAAGGTAGGACTAATCCCTTGCATCTTCATGGAAAATTGTTTGAATCTAATTATAACTAAAAGTAGGTGAGAACAGGAAGCAAACTTTTTTAATAAAACGGTGCAAAATATCTTAAATAAAAACTGTCTCAGAATCCCACGAAATTTAACACAAAGGTAGGCCTAACCCTTGCATCTCCATGGTAAACTCCGTAAGTGTAATAATAACTACAAGTAGGTAAGAAAGTGAAGCAAATTTTCTTAATAAAAACCGTGCAAAACAACTAAATAAAACTATCTCCGAATCCTACGAAATTTGGCCTAAACCCGTGCATCTTCATGGTGTGACGCCCGTAGGATTTTATAATAATTGGGAGACTTATGAGTAATTTTTAAGAAATTTTAAATCTAATTATAAATAAATTATAGGTTGAAATTCGAATATAATGAAACTTGAACGAGCAAATTGGGCTTCATTATAATATTTGATCAATTTTATTAATTAAGAAATTAAATAGGACATAATGGGTATTTTAAAAAAAATAAATTAAATAATATATATATATATATATAGTAATAGGAGTGGGGATGATTAATACTATCATTTTTCCCCAGTTTTTGGAAGAACAGAACAGGTATGTTTTCTTTTAAAAATTCCTATTAATTAATATAATTATATTATTTAATTAGTCCATTTACTAAAAGTAATTTATATTGACTGGTGTACTGTTTAATCGGAGTATTTTAAGGTTTTGTCAATTTAAATTAGTATTGAATTAAATATCCCATTTGATTCGAAAATATTATAGTGGGTTAATTGAATTATTGGATTTGGTAGATTTAATCATTCCTATAGTTAATCTATTCGATTTCATAGGATTTATTAACTAAATGCATAACTATATATATTGTTGTATAACTAAATTGTATAATAACGAGGAATTAATAGAAAATTCATAGAAATATTCTCAGAATTATATTTAAGGACTACTATGTTATTAAAAAGGAAGATGAGGGTTTTAATCGTAATTTAATTTAGAAAATATTACTAAGAGCGATAATTATAAAAAAATATATAAGGGGTTTAATTTAATGAATTGTTATGAGTTAGTTGATTAATTACATATATACTTAGAAAGTTTAGTTAATCAAAAGAAAAGAGAACGGAGGTCTAAACTTGGATATAAATGAAATATTAAAAGATAGGTGGAAACGTACGAATATTATTTAATATATTACAATTATCATTCTTGATATCTTGAGTATATTAATTATATGTATAATACTTTCTTATAGGACGTGACGACAAAGTAGGGAATTGGGCAGCTCCTTGCGTTAATTGAAGTATTTTGGGATTTGAGGTAAGTATAGCTAATTGATTTATATATATATTTATATGTGTATTATTATATGTATTGGGTGTTTATATATTGTTATGAACTTGGATTTTTATTTATATATGTAGATATTGTATATTAGCTGTTTATATGTTTGATCGTGGACTATTTGTCTGGATTACCTGGATATCTGTGGAATTGTTATTATGTGTCTATCTATGGTGGTGTTGTATGGAAGCCAAATGAATGATTATGAGGTCTTACAATTGATTGTTGAATAAAATTATATGAAAAAATTGTTGACGAGAAAATAATTATTAAATGGAGTTGATTAATGATGTCAAAGATGATGATGTGTATAGAATAAAAGATGGTTTACCTAACTGGGAGGGGGCATACTGCAATGGCTTATTATGGTATGATTAATGACGAGCTGTGTGCTGTCATTGATCAGTGGTAATGATGTGACATATCATACGAGCTGTGTGCTGTGTGATATGATTGATGAGGGATGCCATACGAGCTGTGTGCTGTGTGGTATCATTTGTGATAGGATATCATACGAGCTGTGTGTTGTATGATATCGTTAAAAAAAAAAAAGATATTGTGATTTAGATGACGATGTGATAGTCGGCGAAGCCATTGATTGATGCACTCCAATTTGGTTGAGCAAGGCCTTAAGAAAACAAACTAAAATGTCACTATTATGGTATAGACTGGTATATGGTAGTGAGTATGCGTTGTTTCTTATAATTGCTAATAATATTGATAAGTCTTGATTGGTTGATATGACTGTATTGTGTTTGACTTGTGATGTATATATATAATTTGATTGGCTATACTTACTAAGTAGGCAGCTCACGCCTTGCCACGTACTTTTCAGGAGATAAGTAATATTGGCTAGCCGCACTGGATTGTAATCCGTGC